>JAVHNF010062332.1:17507-29138 GCA_034783455.1 Micropsitta finschii
AGAAGGAGAAAAAATGACTGCTACTGCTGAACCCAGGACAGATGGTTAAGATTTCAGTATGCCTTTCCTGCTATTCCTTTAGTTCCTTGAGGGCTGGCAAAGCACAGCTAGTCCTTTTTGGCCATGAGTGGGGCTGGAACAAATTTGTTTCCCAAATGCATGTATGCCAGTGACAAGCTTCAGAAGTCAGATGTCACTTGCTGTTAAAAGTTTGGTTTTCATGATACCAAATGGCTTCTGTGCCATCCTAGCCATTCAGTGGTACCTGCTGTTTGCAAGAATGCTTCTGTTTTCTCTCCCTGCCCCATATATGTGATATTGATATGGTAAGTACTGAGATATCTGAATTCCCTGCCATGTACGTACATTTCTGTATGTGTGTATATGTAACATAAAAAAATAATATTTCAGATAACCTTCTGAGGTTTTGGAACATGCAAGAAGGCAGAATAAAATGGTATATAATATATGCTGTGTTATTTAAAAAAAAAGATTGGACAAGGGGTTCATGTAAAGTCAAGTTTGATATTATACTGACATCTGTGTTAACTGTAGTCTTGATTGATTTGTTTTTCTCTGCAGATGAGATACGCTGCTACTTCGGTGAAACCATTGCACTCTACTTTGCCTTCTTAGAGTATTTCACATTTGCTTTGATTCCAATGTCTGTTATTGGAATTCCTTATTATGTGTTTGCATGGGAAGACTATGACAAGTATGTGATGTTTGCCACATTCAACCTGCTCTGGTCCACTGTGATACTGGAAGTTTGGAAGCGGATTTGTGCCACCATCACATACCGTTGGGGGACGCTGCTGATGAAACGCCAGTTTGAAGAACCAAGACCAGGCTTCCATGGCGTCCTGGGTATTAATCCCATCACTGGGAGAGAGGAACCAGTGTACTCAAGTTTTAAGAGACAGCTACGAATTTATCTGGTGTCCTTACCATTTGTGTGCCTTTGCCTCTACTTCTCACTGTATGTGATGATGGTTTACTTTGATTTGGAAGAGTGGGCTCTGGATTATCATGAGGAGAATGACTCTAACTTCAGCAGCTTGATGCTGTTTGTGCCCAGTATCATATATGCTGTTGTGATTGAAATTATGAACCGTATCTATCGGTATGCTGCTGAATTCTTAACATCATGGGGTAAGAAAGTTGTTTACTGTTCTTCCTTAAAGTTGGAATCACAGATGTTTAGAATTTGTTTCTTTGTAGAATACATTACTTTGAGTTCTTGTTCAATGGAATGCTAATGAAATTTCCTGAAGTAGATTGTTACTGTGGGGTAGAAGAGATGGCCATTTTAACTTAGATTTATTTTGAGTGTTTTGAAACTGTGTTTTCACATTTGGTTTAATTTGGTTTAAGTCTAACATGCCATCAGAAGTGATCCTTCCTTCCTCCTTAGTCTCTCTCCGCCTTTGCTGCAGAAATCCCCATTCCATTTAGCTTTTTATTTGGCTGTATCAGTAGCAAAATTAAGTATCAGTTTTGCTGAAATGAGCTCAGAGGTGGATGACCAGAGGGACTGCCCTGGCAGTTGCACCTATAGCCTGGGTTTCCTGAGTACATCTACTGATTTATCTGTCCAGAGAATGGAGGCACTGAGACAGTGAAACAAAATCAAAAACCACCAACTAAATGTCGTATGAGAGTGTTTGTGTATGCTATATATATATATATATATATGTAAGATTTCACATCCCTGTTGAAATATTTTCCTCTGAGCACTCTCAGAAGAGATGGGGTGTTATAATAGATTGCTTTATTTCCCTTGTGTGTGTGACTTAACAGATTGGGTGTTATGTTTTGTAACCTATCATAAGGATAGTGAAATGTTAGTCTTTATTTTGAATTTTAGCACTTCTGTAGACATGTGCAGTCACATTCAGACAAAGGTGAGGCTAATGGGGAGTTAACTGGTTTGTGTAGCTCAGTATGTCATACGTTTACAGTACATAATCCAGGTTACTAAAGCTGGACACCCACAAAATTAACCTAAGAAGGATGAAGCAAAAGGGAGATCCATGCAGAAGTCAAAATAAAAAGAGGTATTAAAGTGTAAACTGGTTTTGCACACAGAAATTATTTGCTCAGCAAATTGTATTTGACAGCAGCAATAGTAAAAGCAGGCAGTCTCTTGATTTGTTTATGACTGTTCAAGGTTTATATTTAAATAATGACTTTTAAATTCATATCTAGGTTTCAGTTGATTTTTTTTTTCTTTTTTTTTTTTTTTCCACTACACTGCAAGAAAAAGCCTTTATGCAAAATGCCCAGTTGTGTTGACCAGGTACACTAAAATGCTTTTAAGAGGTAACCCAAGGATTTTTTTAACCTAGATTGTTTTGGGTTTAAACTGATGTTTCATGTTCAGTAGGAACAGTATTTATGTAACTCACTACACTGACAACTTGTGCTATCCAATGTGTTTATGCAGCCATGCTGTGAATAGGATGAAGAGCTCATCTGGCTGTCCTACATTCCCTCCTAGCTGGCAGCTAATATGTGACTTAAACAGCTAGACTAACAAAGCATAGGAAACTATGTGGGGTAATTTTAAGCATACCCGTTTATCACGAGACCTGGTCATTTAGTGAAAGATAAAAGTAACAATTGCATTTAGTCACTTGAGTGCATCTTCCATGTATCGGGTCCACTTTCACACCCCTGTCAGAGTAGAACTCTGCTGTCGTGTCCTGAGCAAGGTCTGGAGGTGAAGGTGTCTCCTTCTCACCCTGTTGACACAGCTCTTGCTTGTGTGCTGCCTTCTCAGTTACTGCTTAGCCAAAGCTTTAAAAGTACAGTCTGACAAAATAGCAAAGACAAATGGGAAATCTCCCATTCCCTTCCCTTTCCTGCCCCCTAGTAACCAGCCTTCCTCAAACATTAGCTGCCAATAGTTTCTTTGAAATGAACTGAAAAATCTTGGGTTTTAGAATGAGTAATGCATCTGTTGAACTTCATGTACTCTAGCCTTGCTTTAGAGCTTAGGGTCTGATATAAATCCCTTGGAGATGGGTGGGAATATTCCTGTGAGCATTTACTGGGTTTGAATCAAATCTGATATTAATTTTCATAATGTATTCCAATTAGTTTTGCATTTATTTTCAGCCAGAGAACCATCAATAACTAGGCACATTTTATTAAGTATTGAGAATGATGGATGTTTTTTTCTGTTATAGAACAGCTCTTCTGAGGAAGAAAGATATAAAAGAAAAAACCTTTGCAGTAGAAAAAGGACTGGAGTCGTATGCAAAAATGTTAATGTTGTGCATCAGATTAGCTTGACAGGTCAAGAGAGATACTGGTATAGTATAAATTCTTTCTGCCATAAAGTGCTTGAGGAACTATTCCCCCAGAACTCTTAGTTAAGTGATTTTGAGATAAAGGAAAAGTGTCTGTTTACTCTTTGTATAACAATGTCTGGTAGGTGCTTCTGCTGTTTGCTAATCAATCTTGTTGATATTTTAGAAAATCACAGACTGGAATCTTCATATCAAAATCATTTAATTCTGAAAGTTTTAGTGGTAAGTATACAGTATGAGTATATATAAGCTTCAGAGCTTTATTATGATTTTTCAGATATACAATACTGTGATTGTGTCTCATTTTAGAAGTAGGGAATATTTCTCTTGGTCATAAACCCTCTTGAAGCAATAAAGCTTAACTAATATGTATTGAGGAACAGTTGTACGTGTTGAGAGATCTGTCATCCAACACATATTTTAATAGAATATTTGTCTGAAAAAAAATCATTATCCTAAATTAAGATAAGTGTATCCCTTTTATTGCATTACCTATGGGGAAACTGCCAAAAGGTTAAAGTTAAGTAGAAGGTGACATGTTTTTTTAATGTCCACATTTTATAATTGAAGTTTAGTTGTCTTTGTACTCCATGCTTTAGAAAAGCATTAAGCTTGTCAAATGAAAATCTGAATAAGACCATAATTGAAAATTTTAATGATCATGTGCATGGAAGCTGTTAGTCAGGTTAAGTTAGATGATATTCTGCATTTGAACTTTTGCTTAAGTACTAATAACAGATTTTTGTTTGCAGTTCAACTTCTTAAATTGTTTTTCATCTCTCTTCTACATTGCCTTTGTGCTGTCTGATATGCACCTTTTGAGGCAGGTGAGTTTCAAGAACATCTTCAGAATGTTGACAAATTTAGAAAAATAAAGGATTGAGTGAAACAGGACTTTAGTTTTTGCTTTTCTAAAATATTAACTTGACAACGAATATATTTCATATGTATTTTCTTAGAAAGCCAGCTTTCATATTTCAGTTCCTCTGGCACAGTTGCAGAATCATAATTGGAATGGAGCAATTTTTCCCTTTGTTTAAATGAAGAAGTGTTTTCTAATAAATTCATTATTCCCTAACACAGATGAGGCTGGAAAATTTTCATTTCCTCCTTCTTTCCCTTTTTGTTGGAAAATGGTTTTCTCTTTAGTGCTCTTAGTGAGGTACTCTGGAGGATCAAGTTCATGACTACTATGAGGAGCTGAGAATAAATAAAAGCAAACATAATTTGTAGTTGGTATTTTACATCAGTTTTCTGTTGTTAATATCTTTGCACTCAAATGCATGAAAATCAGGTATAAGAAAAAGACATTTTTTCTTTAAATGAAATGAACAAAACAGCAGAATTTTAACTCAAGATCTCTCTTCTCTAAAGAGGGCTTTAGCCAAACAATTGGGATACCTGTACCAGACTTGACATTTGTGACATTTAATATACTTCAAGATATACTGTACTGTCTCCAAGACGTGTCCAGATCCATGAAGTATTTAGACAATCTAACTCAATTTTGTTGTTTTCAGCACAGAACAATGAATGGAAGAAGTTCGTTACTGTGAGGGTGGTGAGGCACTGGAACAGGTTGCCCAGGGAAGTGGTAAATGCACCATCCTTGGCAGTGTTCAAGGCCAGGTTGGACAGAGCCTTGAGCGACATGGTCTAGTGTGAGGTGTCCCTGCCCATGGCAGGGGGGTTAGAACTAGATGATCTGTAGGTCCTTTCCAACCCTAACTATTCTGTGATTCTAATGGGGACTAGAACACCTATACTTTTCATATGCTGTTGCTAGTTTTGTTAGGCTGGCCCTCTTTTGTCATATTATAACAACTTACAGTGTTACTAGAATGCACAAAATTGGAAACGATCATAGGTTTATCACAGTTATATTAATTTTAATTACTTTTTTTTTTCTTTTCTTTTTTTGTACCTTCAGAGCTTGGCCACTTTGCTGATAACTTCACAGATCCTTAATCAGTTGGCAGAGTCCTTGCTTCCTTATTGGCTCCAAAAGAGGTATAACAAGAGGATGAAGAAACACCTGTGTCCTCCGAAAATTGATAAAGACCTGTCATTAGTTGAACAAGTGAACTTGGAGAAAGAAATGGGCACCTATTGTGTATGTTTTATTACTGTAAAAGAGTTCAGACTTTTCTGGGTTGTAGTTGACAAAGATATGAGCCAGTACAACCTGAAATATTTCTGGCTGTCTGGCCTGGCAGCTTATTTCCAGCTTCAGTTTTGGTGGTAGTGTTGTTTATACAGCTCTGTGGTGCACTGGATCAAGAAAACGAATCAGTTACACTAGAATGAAGGATAGGAATGAACAGCTGAATCTGGAACTACCTAACGCTGTATCACTGCAAGAAGTACTTACGTAATATGCCCTTAATCTCCAAGAGTAGCTTGAAGGCTACAATGATGAGTAGACTGGCATAGGGAAGGGGGAGACTGTGTCTGTTTTAGTTTGGTTTTGCAGTGATACTAGTTTAAGCTGTCAATTAATATAGCCTGAAAGAGTGCACTTATGTCTGGGTAGTGCCAGAAATGGAGGGGGCAGAAGAGACTAATTCTTCAAACCAATACTACTGCTAGAAGCTCTGGCTTCTTGAAACTACAGCTTTGGCATTTGCTGTCTTCCTAGTTCCATTCCTGACCACCTCTTTTAATTTTAATCGTATTTTAACAGGTTTTTGCAATGTATTACATGCAGTTCTAAATGAATTGACAAAGTAGACATCAGTGTATATGCTAAAGCCTTACAGACTGACAACTTGTGTGATCAGATGCTGCAAGCATAGTCACAAGAGTCTTAATACTGTGTGGTTTATACTTTCACAGAGTAAGAATTGTATGTAGATGGTGAACCTTTTGTGTAAGGCAGTTTGAAGTGTGTTACTAATACTGTATCAGATTCCTCTCTTCTTGCATAAAGTGCCGAGAAGTGGGAAGAGCAAGAAGAAATGCTACCTTTGCAATTGGAAAACTATACAAATGTTAACACTTGCCTTACTCTAGGAAGGTTGATATTTCCAACATTTTAGATGGAGGGAAATAGATTTAGAGAGCATATATGTCTATCAAGGGAGAACACAACAGAAATCCCCGTGCTAGTGTGTGAACTGGTAAGTCAGCACAATCCAGCACTGTGCCTGCAAATAGGCTAACAGAGCTCCAAAAGCTGTGTGTTGGCATGAGGCATGGATATATGTGACAAAGTTTTACCTCTTATACCTGAACTGACTTCTCATTCTCAGCTGGCACATGAAAAGCCAGTGTGTTGTCTCTGAGTCACATTGTGCAGTGCTTCTTGTGCAGGGCTGGACCAATATATCTACACCTGTTGAATTCTTCTGCCCTTAATAGTTTATCACTGGGACCCAAAAGTTCAATTGTAGAGTTACAGCTTTGCCTTGGAGTTGTCCACTGCTAGCCCCAGTTTCAGTTCAAGATACTGTGTGCTCAAGGCCTTAGTGTTATTTTCAGTCTAAAGATTTTAATTGTGCTGTGCTTGTGAACATATGATATTAGACCACTGATTTGTCTGCAAGCTGTGAGCTGCCAGCAGTCAAGAGTATTTCTAAAATTAAATCTGTCACAAGGGGGAAGCATTTGACTGTGTTTAGTAAATGAGGAGTTCAGCAGGAGTCTTAACAGAATTCTGTGTTTCAGGTTCTTCTGTTTTCTTTCCTTCATTTACTCTAACATTTAATTATCTTGTTTGTCCTCTTGCTCTCTCACTTTTCAAATCTACAGCCTTTAACTGAGTTTAAGCTGTAAAACCATCCTGCAATATATCTATTTTAAAACTTTCTGCTTCTCTTTTCTAGTTCATTTTCTCTCTGAATTTCTTTTGTTGATTCTGTTACCTTGATGAAATAGTTCATGTGCTGCTCCTGTGGCTCACAGTGGCACAAATGGAAATTGCTTTAACATTATATCAGACTCCTTTTTCTGCACAAAGTATCATATATTGAGTAGGAGAAAAAGAAATACTCCTTTTCTTTTCATACTCTGAAAGTCAATAGGTACTGGTCAAAGAAATAAGAAAGGTGTGAGGAAGCAGTGAGAATATTGTGCAGTTACCAGCAGGAGGAACACAGAGGGAACTCCCCCTGCTTGCAACAGTTGTCTGAGAAAGTGATAGCAGGGATAAATGTGTGACTGCTACTCCAGTGAGTGATCCTGGACAAGTGTCCCTGAGGATGACCTTACAAAATGCTTCCATAGAAGAATCTCAATGGTTTTAAGTTAGGTAGCTCTTCATAGCCTGGCCTGCAGATCAGTTTGTCAGACCCAGCTATATAGTGTGCAGCTTGAAAATTACTTGAAAATGGTTCTTCACTTTCACAAATAATTGCTGCAATCTATGAATACTATAAGTAATACAAAACTGATATGCAAATATATGTAATGATCTACGTATGAAAATTATCAGCATTTATGTACCCACATTCTTGGTTTAAAGATCAGGTGATAGATGTGTTGCAGAGTTGCTAAAACAGGGCTTTTTGTTGCACTAACTGTGCTTTTCAGATGTCAGCGCTGCATTCTGTCATTTCAGCCTTCAAGTGCGCCACTGATTCTGATTTACCCCATTTGAAATAAGCAAGTAGAAATACCAGAAAAGAGTCACCTATCTACCAACCTGCCTTTCTGGTTAAGTCTTTCATAGACAGTATGAAATACTAAGACTTTTCTTGTCACAGTGCTTCTGGGAGAATGTTACGCCAGTTTAAATGCATGGTGCTATTTTCCCGTCCCACACAGTTCATTCTGTAACTGTTTCACTGAACTAGTCAGGAACTTGAATGAGATTAATGTGTTATGCAATTACTTCGTGTAATAAGGATAAGAAGTATGACTTGCAAAAAGAAATCTTTGGCCTCCTCTTATTAAGAAGTTTTAAGTAATTGAAGAATTCCAGGTTAATTAGATGATCGGATTTGTTGTTGTTTTCTATCACCAGTTATTCCAAGCAACTGATTTGGGATGAGGCAGCACATTTACAACTATATTGTTAATTCTGTGTTTCTTCATATAGCTTTTTGTGGATAAAAGTTGTTCTTATTTTTGCTTTGTTTTTCAGGGAACTTTTGATGACTACCTGGAGTTGTTCTTACAGTTTGGCTATGTGAGTCTTTTTTCATGTGTTTATCCACTGGCAGCTGTCTTTGCAGTGTTAAACAACATCACCGAGATATATTCTGATGCCTTAAAGATGTGTAATGTTTACAAGCGTCCATTTGCAGAACCCACAGCAAATATTGGTGTTTGGCAGGTAATTTCTGTGTCTTTCTATTATTTTGAAAGAGGTTTCAGCAAACATGTTTAAGCTGTTTGACCTATCTGCCACTTTAAAGTTTAGCAGGTACTTTGTTCTCTTCAATGCCTTAGGATAGTATCTATCCAATTGTATGTCCAAGTGATTTTTTTTTTTGTAGGATTTTTGACCAGATGTCTTCCAGTTGCCTTTGAAAAGAAAACAAAGCCTTTAGTGTTTGTATGTATGTGTATTGTACTCCTGTTGCAACTGCAACAAAGCAAAGCAGTTAGATACTGCCTAGTACTATTTACGGCCAACATATTTTAGAAATGGTAACATTTGATGCATGGAGCTCAGCAAGGGTTTAAAGAACATTGAAGAATGGTAGGTAAGTACCTGGATTCCTAAGCCATGCTTGGCTGTGTGCCCTTGTGATTACTTGTACTCAAGCTGACTAATTTTAAAATAACTTGGATCTGTGAGAAGGATCTGGATCTTTCTGCACAGCCTGAGCACTGTAGTCTATCTAAACAATTTCACACTAGTAGTAGTGTGTTAAGGATTTCCTGTCCTCGGTTGGTTGCCTATGCAGTCATGCTACCACCAGCTAGTTTGGAGCCTGCTGTGTCCGTAACCTGATTCTGACTGAAAATAGCCCTGCAAAACTCCTCCAAACCCAAGGTTTTTTTCCAAAAAGAAAGAATACTGTCAAGTCACATCCAGAGACTTCAGCGTTCTGTAATAGCAGGCATAATGAGTGCAAAGTAGGTTGGAGGAAATTTCTAGGGGACAATCCATATTCCAGTTAACAGCTTTAGTAATGGCATGTACTGGAGACAGAGGAATAATAAACTAGTGTATCATTTAATTTGGTGGGGTTTTAAATGTTGGTACCAAATGAAACAAATGGGAGATGGAAGAAATGAAATCAGGAAACCTCAAATAAAACATACTGCAAAAATATGCAGACTGAGTATTCTGTGCAGTCATTATACATAGGTTTTAATGAAGGGAGCTTACAGAAGTCTTCTATTATCAAGTCATTAAAATGTGTAAATTATAATCTGTGCTTAAACATTTGATGCATTTTCTTAGTCTGAATTTATGTTGCCAGCATCTTGATGACACAGTGGCATTGACCAGTGATGTGACCATCAGATAAATGAAGCTGTTATGGTCATAAGTCCCAGGTGTAGCTGCAGGTGTAGTAATAGCATTTGGTTTTGCAAGAATAGTTTATTTCATTCTAGGAAGTAGACTGAAAAACTATAATACTGGTTCTGCAGTCATGTTGGGTTTTTTATAGTGTAGATTTTTAATAGTAGAAGTGCATTTGTTTTGTATGAATTAAAAATAATGACTTAAACATTTTGTTACCTGATTCGTGTGGGAAGTTAGAGCATTGGCTGAAAGATTTGTTAAGGGAATACTGGAATTATTTGAATCAGGTGAGCTGAGTCATCAGCTTGTTGTCAAGGAGAAAGTTACTTCTGCTAATTTACTGTGAAAATTGCAGCAATTCAATGTCAGGCTTTCTCGTTCCAGAGAGGACCTTGGAATAAGTAACCATGATACTGCAAAAGTAATTGTCATGCTGTAGTAATATTTTCTGACATTTTGTGGGAGCTCTTTAGGCAAAAGCTTCTTAGATGTGTGTAATTGCATGTGTTTAAATCTCTTAGAACAAATCTCAGCTTGTGTGACTGATTTTTAAAAAAGGCATTCTGACTGATCGTTACATTTTCCTATTACTTAACATTCAGACAAAACTTTCAAAACGAGAGTGTTTGGACTGACAGTCCTGCTAGGAATTTAGCATTTTTTCCTTTATCCTGGAGGAAGTTCAGTAATACAACTGTAGATGAGTATTATAAGTGTTACGTAGATGAGTGTGAGATGAGAACACGTAACACACTTCTGTGTGGAGGTTATGTGTCAAAAAGATACTAGAGATAAGCCTGCTTTCCTGTCCCCTTTTTTCCTTTAAGATTATTCCAAATTATTCAAGTGGTGGTCTGGCATTACCTACATCTAAAGTGTTAAGGGTCTCTTAATAACTTCTCAAGGTCTTCACAGTGCCAGGGAATTGTGGAGGAATAGGGTTTAACTTCTTCACAGCAAACATATAACATGTACATAGAGCAGTCAGACTAGAGAGGAATTCAGGGTTTCTAGATGATCTTCGTGGTATTGCAGACCTTCTTGTGGTCTTTGCCTGTTCTTAAATCTGATGAAGTCTGGACTGCTTGCCAAGCAAGTCTGAGGTTGTAGAATTCAAAAGATGAAGGAAAATTAAAAAGTTCAAATAATGGAACAATTTGAAGATTTAACAAAGAGAGAGGTGCTTTCCAGAACAATTTGAAGACTGGTAAATTAGTGATAATGTCATAAGTATAAATATATTTGTGTTTTATTTCAGCTGGCTTTTGAAACTATGAGTGTAATATCTGTTGTTACTAATTGCGTACTGATTGGAATGTCTCCACAAGTGAATGCCCTTTTCCCAGACTCAAAAATGGAACATATTCTGACTGTGGCATTGGTAGAGGTAAGTCTGCCTTCAAACACTGTATATGCTTTAGTAGCATAAAATATAAACAGTGGAAATTATACCCGGAAGTAGACTCCTCACAACCTTATATTAAAAGAAGATTAAGATTTCCCTATCAAACTAGTGTTCAAAACTCTTGCTTTTTGATTCCTTTCTATGTTTTTGTGTGCTGTGAATGTTGTTGCCATACTTCTCCGTACATTCGCAAGATGCCATGTATTTGTCGCTTCGTGTATTTCAAGAATTCAATAGTGCTATTTCAAGAAGCAAAATAACCGCTTTATTGTGGTGTCATGGTTTAAGCCCAGCTGGTAACTCAGAACCATGCAGCCACTTGCTCACTCTCCCCCTTCTTCCCCCCATTCCCGCAGGGATAGGGAGGAGAATCGAAAGAATGTAACTCCCACAGGTTGAGATAAGAACAGTCCAGTCACTAAGGTGTAACACAAAACCACTGCTGCTACCACCAGTAGTAATAATGATATGGGAAATAACAAGGGGAGAGA
>JAVHNF010062333.1:20436-34112 GCA_034783455.1 Micropsitta finschii
CTGGGCACCCTGTGCCAGCGCCTCAGCACCCTCACAGGGAAGAGCTTCTGCCTAAGAGCTCAGCTCAGTCTCCTCTCTTCTGGCAGGTTCAAGCCATTCCCCTTGGCCTGTCCCTACAGGCCCTTGTCCCAAGCCCCTTTCCAGGCATCCTGTCAGCCTCTTTAGGTATTGCCAGACTGGATTATTTCTTGGTTTTCAGTGTATTTATCACTAGTGAAAAATGCTGGCTTAACTTTTTGACACCACTAACGTGGCTGTTTTGTTCAGTCCTTTTGCACCAGCGGCATCTGAAGACAAAGCACCAAGATGTCATCCTGGTTCTGAGGGTGGCACACACAGCAGCACCTGCACTGACAGGAGGCGGCCAGAGAGGCCCAAGGAGACAGCAGAGCAAAAGCAGGTTTACAACATTTTGCATGAGAACAGGTATAGGACTGAGGCAATCAGCAGGAAGGGGTGAGCTGTGCTCCTCCACAGTGAGGCTGCAGCATTCTTAAGGCATACACATGGAGGAGAGAGTGAAGAGGAGTTTATTCTTTAAGACTACACAAAGTTACAGGCTCTGAATGAAAGAGAAAATGCCTCATCCTTGATTCATACAGAGGTTCAAGGGAAATCACACAAAGATATAACACAAGCCCTGGAATTCCCACAGGCACCATTTTCAGCAAGAGAGGGAAATAAATTGTCCTTACTGCGTCCTGCAGAGGATTCTCTCTCTTGCCTTCCTTTTCCTTTTAAGTGAGGAAAACTCTGTGGATCACAGATCCCATGATTGTGAGGGGCAATAGAGAACTGATCTTCATTTATCCCATGTCCTGAAGAACAGACACCAGTGGAATTTTTCTAGAACATGCAAGATACAAACCCAATCCCCAACTGCCAATATTTCACTTACCTTAAAATATGAAAGACTCGTAAACTATTTTAAAGTCATGTATTTGGTCCTCACTTTTCTGACTAGAGAAATATTACATTGATTGTAACTTGTTTTGGATGGACTGCATTTAACAAATAATTGAAACCGATATCCTGTATTTACGTGCATCAGATAGATTGGTGAATACATTCGCTATCAGGAGTTTCCATTTACTTTTTGACTGGAAAATCTGGAATTATAACCTGTTTAATGGGAACCTCAGTCAATAATTATGAAAGACAAAGTCACCAGGTATAAGAGGAGGAACAGTTCTATTTTCTAGGATGCCTAAAGCACTGTGGAGCCTTTAGTTCCATTTCAAAGGCTTCCTACACACTCAGCATCTGCCAGCAACATTTACATACAGGGCTGGACAAGTTGGGTCCTGAGCCAGAGGAAAGGCCAGCACTAAGCTACAGCCATGCTGATAAGGTACAGCACTTCACCTATGCACATTCCTGAGAGCTGATACCTCTGTAATGCCACTGATACATTCGGTGTTCCAGCCCACTCAGCAGTAGCCCAGGAGTCTAAACAGGCTCTGCAATAAGCATGTTCAGGTACCAAACATGCATATCTCACTCTTGAAAACAAACAGACAAACAAACCCCACTGGGCTTAAGTTCTGGAGTCACTTACATGGTTCCGAAGATTTCACCTCAGAGGTTATTTCAAGTGAGGGATTTTACCATAGCAGAAAGCAGATTCATAGACCAGTCGTAGATGGTCATGTGTCTCCCAGTCACAAACCCCTGTTTCATGAAAGAAAATAGACACTTAGGAGCAGGATTCAGAGCTGACAGCTGGATGGCTGTAATGGTGCCTTTCCCTTTGGAATGTCTCTTGAGAGAAATAGAAATACTATAGTAGTTTTCTTCTCTCTCCCTGTCCCTCCGGGTATGTGGAATGGAGTAGGTTAGACATGATGTCTAAGAACAGGGTATCCCCCATGCTGAGAGGAGGCAGTGGAACTGTAAGTCCCACTTCCAAAGGAGGAGAAGAGAATTCTGCAGAGCCACAAGGGTGAAACTGCCCGTTTATGCCTGCCATTTCTACCAGCTCAAAAGAAAAAGCATCCCTGGCACTGCTGGGAGAGATGTAGCTGCAATTTTGCCTAAAGAGACAAATTACAACTGTGTCCTGAGTTGCTACTTGAAGAAAACAATCACTTCAAAGCTCTTGTCTTTAATGACTTTCACTGGCATATCAAAAATGAGACACATACATAAGAACAATGTGAGCCATATACAAACAAGAACCTTTTTCCCAAGCCGGCACAGTCCTGGAGATCTCATAGGCTTGAAATTGTAAAGGCACCAAGGCAAAGGGCTTGTAGAAAATAAGATACTGACCAGCCTAAGTGTAGCCAGGGAGCTCTGACCTGGAAGAATCATGGTAGTTTGTGGCTTAGTTAGTGCATCTGCTAAAGGGAAAAAGAAAGAAGTAATATCCAACCACAAAATCAATCCCGTGTGGCTGGGTGTCTGCAGGGAGCTTATCTCTTCTGCGGTCCCTTTTTCTGGGACCAGGTAATGTCCCCATCCTGTTTTGCAGAGGCAGCCAGCCCAGTCTGGCAGCCTGAGCTGTGACCCTTGTGTGGTATTCTGCCAGGCAAGGACATCTGGCAGCTCTTCTGATGTGAAGTCCTGTGGTTTCCTTTGTGATGTGGCAAAGCACATGGCCCCCAGTACATCTCTATAATTAATGTGAGGGGAAAATATGAGCAACAACAGAAAAAGGAAAAAAAAAAATAATAAAAAAAGCCCTCAAAGAACAGAAGCTGTTCAGGGTCAGCAGAAGGTCTGATAGAGAAAAGATGCAGCACAGAACCACGGGACGGGTTTGCCTCCATATGCTGGAGTATTCAAGGGATGAGGAGTGCTCGCATCACACCCTATACCACTGAATAAGTTCCTCATCTCTTGGAACATCTGTTTTACCAGTTTCTGATAGTCTGCAAGCCCTGCAGGGCAGGGACACTCTGTATTTACACGTAAGTTCTCAGCTGGACCAAATAGCAGTATAGAAACAGGAATAAAATAATCACCTTCCTGCTGCAACCAGCAGGAGTTACCATGTCTGCAGAACCCCTTTGGCACTACTTGTAGCATTTTGCTATTCTGTGTGTTTTGAGCGTTTCCCTTCAGTAAGTGGCAGGCTGACACAATGGGGACGAGTGTCCTGTCAAGGCCAGCAAAAGGTTCCTCTGCATCCAGGTCTGTGGCTCTTGAAGAGCAGAGCTGCCAAGCAGAGTTCTGTGCAGTGACTGCAGTGATGCTGTGCAAAGACCACCCACTTCAAGTGGGACCCAGGAGGGAGCGAGAACAGCAGGGGACAGGCACTCCCAAAGCCAGAGGATCACTTCTGAGCCCTGCTCCACTCAGATCCTGGCTCTTTGTAATTGCACTCTTTAAAAAAAGAAGAAACAAAAAGAAACCTTTTTCTCTTAATGGAGAAGGGGAAATCCTGAAATTCAAAAGAAACCTTTAATGTGAATTATAATATTTATAAAAGCCTGTTATCAGGAAGTGTTGTATTCATTTCTCCCCTCCTAAACACACTAAACGTCACAGGTAGGAGACAAATTTCCATGTTTTATATTAGAAACTCCCTTGTGCCGCCCTCCTTCACAGGGATTTCATTTGTATTTGTAAAATTCTGAGTGTCGTTCCATGGCATTAATGGATACTTAACATGCTACCAAGTACTTTCTGGTAAGCCTTTATTTCAGATTTCCCATGATTATGAATTCTTTTTACATTGGAAGTAATAGTCCCACTTCCAATGAATTCATCCGGTATTGATGTGCCTCTCCCAAGTGGGTCCACAGGTGCTCAAGTGCAATTTAACATTAGTTAAATGAGAGTTAATTGACACTAGAAGTGCCACTTACTTTCTAAGTGGTACATTAACACACACAAAAAAAGGAGGACAAAAGCCAGCCAGAAGATTCCTATTGTAAGGTAACTCAGAGATCTCTTCTCCACCCGTAAAGTTTGTTTTGATACCAAAGGTGTCTTTTAAAGCACTGGTTGGATGGATGGATATTGCAGGTATCAAAGTGCAAGAACCTGATGTGAAAGAGGGGAGGAAAGGGTGAGAATTTGTGCTTAAGACCCAGGGGAAAGGAGACAAGCCCAGGACAGCAGGAAATTATTACCTGATCCCAGACAAACAGAGATGATGTGGCCACTGTTAGGCCAGAAGTTCTGAATGGGTAGTAAATATTAGTATTTTGTCAGCGACTACTTAGAAGGTCTTATATGAGTTAAACTGGTTTTTACTGTAAGTACTATTGTCACTGGTCACCTGAGATAGTAATAAACACACTGAGCCTATCTATGGTTTAGCTGCATCTTTCATAAAACTGTCATTAGAAATATTTCAGTACTAAATAGGAATAGTTTTAAGGTTGACAATAGAATGTAACTAGGAGAGGAGGAAGAAAGGGTGCTTTTCCATAGTATTCAAATTCAAGAGAAAGCAAAGAATAGTGAACCTTGTGAATCATTTTACCAAGAAATAAATCACTGAAACAAGTGTGATCATGGGGCACAAGCTTCTTCACTTTATATTCCATAACTTTAGAAGCTGAGACACAAGAAACCCAAACACAGAAGTTCTGCAGCAGGGAAGCTCCAGGTTCTACAGAAGCTGCTTTAGTGGGTAGCACTGTCAGCTCACCCTAAGGTTTGTCCCAGCAAGTGGCATATGCCAAGTACTGATGTAAAATGGCATTCATATGTACTAGTGAGCCTCTTACCAAAATTACACTTACGAATTCTTTTCTTCTGAAATCGGAGGCAAGCTGCAGTTCATCATGTGTAATGCTTTAAAATTTAAGGGATTTGTTCACCCACTAGTAATACTGGCATCCTCCAAGTTCTCAGTCCTGCATCAGGTCTTATAAGCTACAGCACTCACTACGGTAATGGAAATGTAGAACTAGGAGATGTTAAGGTAAGACCAGAGCCTATTTATGATTTTGCCTTAAGAACAGAGGTGCTCTGTAGCATCATTCCATTTGGATATGAAAGACAAGCATAGATGCAGACTGACATATTTCCCATCAAGGGAAAACCCCGCCGTGTATATATATGTATATGTCCATGTATATGTATATGAAAGAGGATCAGCAAGGGGTGCTGTGGCCAGGCAGGGGGAGCAGGGAGCAGAGGGGATGTGGCTCTCAGCAGTCCCAGGGAGCAGATGGAAGGGAGATGCAAAGGCAACAGAGAGCTGTATAAAACAGAGCAAGGCAGGGCCACACATTTTGCTGCCTATTTAATCTTTCCCTCAGTTGGCACCAGACTCCAAAATGCCTTACTACAGCTCTGTTCCTCTTTCTGATGTAGGTAAGCATATAGCTCAACAGAGCATGATAAAGCAACTTCATAAACAACCTGAAAAGCAAGTAACTGAGAGCATTATACTGTTAAAAAACTGCTTTCATCAGTTTAAGGTAATTAGTTCTGGGAGAGGATGATAGAGCGGTGAAAGCTGCTGCAAGTGACAGCAGTAAAACTCCTGACACAGATATGGTACAGATTGCACGACCGAATAACACTTCCCATGTTTCAGAAGTCACACTTCCAGGCCCTGAAAGTAGCTGAAGTAATCAGGAGCTGTTGGAAGTAAGCAGCAGGCAACCTGTTGGATTGCCTTTCTCTTTCACTGCAAGAATCTCTGGTCATAGCTTAAAAAACCCCACACCTGCAATAGCTTTCAGTTGAGTTTCCTTCTTATCTGTGTCCAAGGGGCAGCCTACCAAAACTGATGTAAAAAATCAAGGTTCCTGGGCCTTCTGCAACACTTTCCCAGCACCTTCTTAGCCACAAAGAGAAGCACAGTGAGTGGCCTTGACTTCAGCCCAGGCTGGCTTAGTTCTAGGCAGAACAGGTCCTCCCTTTTCTTGCTTCCATCAGAAATGATGAAATTTTGACACTGTAAGAAAAAACTTATATGTTTGGAATTTTTCACCAAAACGTGTCTTGCTGTCTTCCATTTTCTCATATCTATGTTGTGGTATGGGAGGATCAGAAATTAGTGTCATCTCTATCTGAAATGGGCTCATTTTGGCTTAATTCAGGTGATGGTTCTGAGAACTGGATCCTTACTATGATGTGCCAGAAAAGCATGGATCTTCTGCAAAGATCTACAAGATACTCACTTCTTAGTGTCATCACATCTATTTCCTACAGCTGTGTTACCAGGCAGCAATCTTCTGATTATCCCTTTACACGCAAAATGTAGCACCTGGAGGAATTTCCACTGCATTTCTCAGCCCTGTGTGAGCACACAACAGAATGACAGGAATTCTTGGAGACCACCTCAAGTAACTGAAATTTCAGCCATCATTTGCAAAACTTGTGTTTGCTTAAACCCAGAATCACGATTTCACCTAGCCGTGGGTTTACTTACAAGGGTGACCCAAAGGGAAACACTTCCTCTCCACTTCTGTGTCCCAAGTACTGCACCATTGCTAGTAGGAAAAAAGTGGTTGCTGCCTGAGGGCACATGAACCTGCCTTCCCATTGAAGATCTAACCACGCAACACCTTGAGAAGTCCTGTCTGAGCACCCAAATTGTCAGGTCAGTTCATCGAGGCCAGATTTTTGTCCCTGCAGTATTGCATGCAAGATCTTTCAGAAAGCCTATGGCTGTTTCCAGCGTTTTGTTCCCATGCAGACACAGGATAGCACCTCTACACCTGAAGAACAGCCTCTCTGCAGGACAGGTCACTCCAGGACACCAGAAGACAAGCCAAGGACCTTGGGCTCCCCAGGCTGCTGAGGGAAGGCTGCCTCTCCATAGATCTCCACAGCCTCAGGATAGCTGCTCAAAGCCAGCACATGACTTCTGCAGAAAGTAGCACAGGATGAGGCCTCTTCTGGTTAACTGTGAAGGTCAGAGGTGTCCTATGAACAGTTTTCCTCCCCCCCTGGCCCTGCACCTGGTTCTCTCCATTTGCCAATTATCAAGTGAAGCACAGCAATAAATCAACAGCACCTCAGAGGCAAGTCCCCCCGCAATCACATCCTCTTTCAGAGGAAAATGCGCATGTTCCAGAGTCAAAGCGCTGCATGCTCACACAAGGGCACATCTTGTTCTCTTTCCTTCTGTTTCCCACTACTTTCAACGTTCTTGCCTGTTCTGCAGTATCTTCAGGTGACATCTCTGTGGCAATCACTATTGATATTTTCACTTGTTTTGGGCTTTCTAACACTCCACACCCTTGAGGAAGTACCAAAGCAGGACTATTGACTCCCACACACCAGTTCCAAAACACTCTTATTCCTCCATAAAAGTTAAAAATAGAAAAGACAGTTTACCCAGGCAGACAGGTTGGTGGATAAAAGCCTAGGAGTGACAGAGCCACAGCACCAGGGTTGTTTACTAACATTATGCAAGTATTGAAACTGCTTTAGTCTCTAAGTTCTTTACCTTCTACCCACAAACCTTACTTCAGTTCACTGATCCTGGCTGTATTCAGTCAGTGTTAGATACAATATACAAAGAGATAGAGCTCACAAAGAGAGGACAACTTAAGAGAAATCTTGCTGCCAAAGGGCATAATTATAACCAAGCACTTTAATTGTTGACCAGGTCTTCATTTGGCCTCCAGGTTTGACGTTTTTTCTCTGTCTACAGGCTTTGTGTACACAGTTGGCATATGTGGAGATGTCTCATGTTTTTCTTCTAAAGGTAATAGAAAAATACAGTGGAGCCTCCAGTTCAATTTTGCTTTCTTTTTGATGGTGAAAGAATTTTTGAAAGAATTTGATGGCTGACTTTAAATATGTCTCTTTTGTCTTTTTTTTTTTTTATACAGCCTGTTTGTGGTTCAGTCACCGTGACATTCCCCCTGCAGATAGTGATGGTCGGGGAATCTGGTAATACTTAACAAAACTAAAAGAAAATAAAAGGATCCTGTTTGTGAAGCAGAAAGTAATTAAGGAACTTGGAACACACAGAGGGCAATAAAGTTATTGAAGCAATAGTATTCATTAAGCAAGATAAAGCACAGCAGGACATGCATTCCCAGCCCTGTGTTGCCCTGTGTCTTAAGCAACATCAGGTACTGAAGAGCTAACACTGTAGCATAAGGCTGCAGGCTGGGAGCTGGGGGAACAGAGTACTAATGAGTGGAAAGCTGGAGCTGCAGGATCTCACTGCTGTTCCAAATCAGCCCTTGTTTAAAGTTCCTCAGTGAGCTGAACAAATGATTCCCAACAACATTCTTAGCCTAAACTTGTTCCTCAACATTATTTGCCACTGACCATCATATTTGAAAAATCATGGCAGTCAGGTGAAGCTCCTGATGACTGGAAAAAGGGAAATATAACCCCTATTTTCAAGAAGGGAGAAATGGATGACCCAGGGAATTACAGACCAGTCAGTCTCACCTCTGTGCCTGGCAAAATCTTGGAGCAGATTCTCCTGGAAGGTATGCTAAGGCACATGAAAAACAACAAGGTGCTTGGTCACAGCCAGAATGGCTTCTCTAACTGGGAATCAAGCCTGACCAACTTGGTGGCCTCCTATGATTTGGCTACGGAACTGAAGGACAGGGGTAGAGCAGTTGATGTCATCTACCTGGACTTCTGCAAAGCCTTTAACACTGTCCCACACAACATTCTTGTCTCTAAATTGGAGAGACATCAATTTGATGGGTGGACCACTCGGTGGCTAAAGAACTGGCTGGATGGCCGCACTCAAAGAGTTGTGATCAATGGCTCTATGTCTGGCTGGAGACCAGTAACGAGTGGTGTCCCTCGGGGATCAGTGTTGGGACCGGTCTTGTTCAGCATCTTTGTCGGTGACATGGACAGTGGGATTGAGCACGACCTCAGCAAGGTCCTTTCCAACCCTAACTATTCTATGATTCTAAGCAAGTGCAGAAGCTCAAGTCACCAACGTTTTTACACAAGACATATCCCTGATCCACTTTTTAATGGCTACTCTTTGAACAAGCTGTGTCACACAGCACAAATATTCATTTCCATTGACATTGCCTAGCAATTGCTCAATTCCATTCCACTAAAGGAAGGCTGCAAATTGGGCAATAATTAATAAGGCTCAAGAAGTGTTTATTGAATTAGGAAGGGGAATCCTTTACCAAGTTATTATTGATTAAGAGCACATCATTACATTCAATTACAAAAAATAGGACACACTTACAGTATGGTATTTTAATCCCATAGATTTTTCATAAGGAAGGATTAGGAGCAATAGATTGGTGCCACTATGGGGGGTGAGGGGAAGCTTATGGTAATGAGATCTTTTACTGTATTTTAGAAGTCATAGAGAAACACTAACAAGTGTTATAAAATTGCAGCTAAGGTTCTGGTAGAACTGATGTGAAAGACAAACCCACTGTAAGACAAGGAGTACAGCATCTAATCAATTTATGTTTGGCTGAATGAAGAACAGATCTAAAAATAAGTCTCTTTCATATTCCCACGTTCTGTTTACCATTCAGAATGCTTTACACAATATTCAAAAGCATTATCTATTGGTATTAATTTGTAATTTTTTTCATTATTAAAATTGTATCTGCCTACCAAATTCAGCTAACTGGGGATTAGGCCACTAAATTTTAAACATATTTCCCATCAAATTAAGAGTAGCACAGGCAAATCAGCAGGAAGTTTGAACTACATGAGGAAAAAATCCACACTTCCAGCTATTATTATTTCTTCTGTTAATCCTAAATAGAGATTTTACTTAACACAAAGAGCACAGTCAGTTCTCTTAGGTTTATTTTCTTTTTATGGTCAGTTACAGACACCCAGGACCAAGGCTATAGTATATATATATATACTCCTTGAGAGTTGTTTCCAAACATTTGTTTTAATTTGCACTGCTGTATGAAACACAGAAGATAGCAACTGCATAAAGACAAGACACTGCTGCTGAAATTCCAGGGGAGCTATAGTAACTGTGACCATCTGTATTTGTTTCTGCACCCAAGCTACTACACTTCACACACAATCCAGGATCTCCTTTCAGTTCTGGGTTATATATCACAACCTGCCTCAGCCTGAAAGCAGTGAGTCTCAGGGAGAACACCCGTTTTCAGAGAAAGGCTCTGAAGTTTCTGCAATTTAGATGCTCTCATGCCCTTAAATGGAAGAGGGCTGCTGAGCAAAATGCACTCTGTTTTGGTGTATAGATGAGGATTCTTCATTTTTATCTAAGACCATCTAACACATGACAAAGTGAGAGCTACTCAGTTTTACACGTGCAAAGATGCATACAGTTAAACTGCAACTTCTGTATAATGCTTATACTGTAAGTAAAAAAGAGTGGAAGAGTTTACTACCACTAAAAAAATACTTGAAAGTACACTCATACTGTTTAAATCCTTGTTATGTTAAAAAGGAACTTGAAATAACTTTATAAGATGAAATCACCAAAAACAGGATTATAACATATGGAAACTGTTGCATGCTTAGCAAAATTGAATATTGGCAGCAGTGCAATGCTGATAAAAAGCCTTGGGCATGAACTATGATGCATATCACCTTTCACTGACCTTACAATAAGAACAACTGCAAAACCATATATAAACCCTTCTTATTTTTTAGCTGCAGTAACCCAAATCAGGAACTTCTTAGCATTTCTTAAGGCCATGAACTTTCATTTACATACTAGACTGTTTCCCATGTAGTGTCAATCTGCTGATTAGAGGTCTCTCAAGTCCCACAGACACAATAGACCATGACAGCTTAATGACCTGCTTAATATAATCTGGTGTAAAACACTTCTATAAATTAACATTTTCTCATTCCAAATTAGTCTTCAAATTTACAAAGAAGATTAGAAACAAGATCAAAAGACCTGAAGCTATATACCAGATGAAGAATTGAAAGAACAGAGCTGATGGCATCAGCACCACAAAGTCAACAAGAAACGCAACCTTCAGTAAACGTCACAAGTTGATTATCCAGAGTGCCTGGGAATTAGCAACCCATGGTGGGCACTGACTGACAGAGCAGTGAGACAGCAACTACAACATGCAAGTTCTCGCCATGGTTTTGCCACTGACCTGCAACAAGATCCCGCACAGATTATGTCTCTTCTGTGCCTCTCTTTTTTCTATCATCTTTTGTCTTGTCTAAATCGACTAAATTCTTCAGGACAAGGCCTGTCTCAAAGCTGATGGTTGAGTACAATACCTCCACTATTGTACAGGGGAAAAGAGTAGTTTCTCAGGCTCAGCAGGGTAAAAGTGTTGATGAAACACTGGTTTCTTATTGTTCAATTAAATGAAACTGGATTTGGAGTTTTACAACGCATTATTGCTGGTTCACTTCCACTTCAACATGCTGAACGTATAAGAAAGAAAACAGCATATGAAAACGTATTTAGCAAAGGTTTTATTTTAGCAATACTGCTAAAAATCATTTGGCTTTAGCTATACACTATTACAACAGATTACAAATCCACTGTTTGACAGATTTTAGGAAGTCTAAAAGACAATTCTGAAGGAGGAAAAAGGGAGATAAATGCAGCTGTAATGGAGTGACACTGTTGCCATATGATAAAAATATCTAAGAAAAACCCACAAGAGAAGCAAGAAAAATGCAGGGGCCCATCTTTTCTAGTGTCCTCTCTTAAATGCCACTAGAAAATAAACCTAACAGCAGCCCTATCAACCATTCACACCTGACAAACTTTCATCAGCATCAGGACATTAAAGGCTGTTTTGATACCTTTTAGTCACAGCAGGCAGCTATACTCTAAAAGATGCAATTACCTTGTCTGACAAAGCCAGACATGGGTTTCTTCCCTCAATAAAAGCCTGAAAGTCAAAGGACAGAGAATAAAAAAAAGCAAAGCAAAGAACATAAAAAGCAGGATAGAGGGGGTTCATGTGACTCATACTGTCTTTTTCCTTTTCTCCCTGCCTTTCCTAATTAAAGTGCATTTGGGATCAACACAAGTAAGTCTAATAATGCCACAGAGGATGCTAAGAGAGCAAGGGCACTAAGCTTGTCTGCTACAAGCTGCATGCCCCTGCCCAAGTAATCTGAAGTGCTGACTAAAATGAGAACTGCCCCTTGTGATATTTTTGCCACCCTCAAACAACACAAATAAAAATGAGAGAACTCCAAGCTGGTTGGAGCTGAGATCACAGATGGCACCCAGACAAGACAACAAAAAAATACTAGCAGAGTGAAAACAAAAGAAACCCCCAAAACTGTTCAAAAGTTCCTGTTAATATTTCTCCCTGAGGCAGTATTAGCTATCCATTATCTTGCCTGTTCCAGATTTTCTCAACTATTTTGCATATCCACCCAGTTCTCAGAAGAGGAGAAATTCCACAATGAAATGAGGCTTGGAACAACGTCTCTGCCCTGAGAGGCAGTTTTCTTGTTTCATTTCCACTGCAGACTGTTTTAAAAACAAACAAAAATTCCAGCAAACAAGAACAGAAACTTGTTCCAATGTGCTTTAGGCAGCAACTAGCTTTAATCAGCTCCTCCAGAGAAACACACACACCTCACCTACCCTCCTCAATATTTAATGACTATTCCATGCCCTGCAACATGACATCCTATGAAGCTCCTGGTCATTGACAAAATGGTGATTCTTTAAAGTTCTCTGACAATGTTATTAGCAATGAAGACTGCAAAACAGATCTACTTAGAGTTTTCTATCTGAATTATCAACTTTAAGCAGGTACTAGTAATTTCCTATCATTCTGAGTGTTTACTGTACAGTGCCAATGGTTTATGTATTTAAAAGATAATTTCAAATTAGAAAGTTCTCTCTTTATGTTGAGGGCTGTATTTTTATTTTGGAAGTCTTTCTTTTATTTATTAGGAAAAAAGTTACACTTACAAATAGAGAATTTTTAGAAGTTTTATTTTTCCTTCCAAAACATTGACCCTGCTCAAATACTTTAACTGCTTCCCATAAATTTTCAGTCATCGCAAGACATCAAAGCAAATTTTACATCAAAATTGGCAGAGTACTCTAAAGCATATCAGACACGCGAAATAACACTCAATTTTGAAAAGCTTGAAAGCTTCAGAAGGTAGCGTCTCCTTAAATATTTTTACAGGTTTTAACTTTACAGTCCATTAAAGCATTTCTGGGAATCGGTATGAAAATTTCAAAAAGAAAGGGGTTCTCTAAGCTGCTGCTGCTGCTGTTCAGCTTATAGAATAAACCAGAATCAAAACACAGGTAACTGACAACCAGGTGTATCACGTTTGCCATGTACCAAGGAAAACCTCTGCAAAGTCTTGATCCGCTTGAAAAAGCAATGAAGTAACCATTAACTCAGATATCTATCAAATTTCCAAAGTCAATAATAATGGCTCTGAAGAAAATCAAATAATGAATAGTAGCTTCTTTTCCTCCTTTCAGAAGAGGACAAAAATAACTAGGAAAAAAACCCAATAAATCTGACATCTGTCTTAGTATTCCTTATAAAATAAAACCTGACAGATGTTAGGAAGACTGTTCTTATTCCACGCCCCAAGACTGCACTTCCATTGTGCACTTTCAATGTTCTTACAAGACACCCACCACATTTTGATCAAAAAAGTTTCCCAGAGGACACAGACACTGCAGCTGTTCAATGTGAAGTTGAAACTATTTTGATTAGTGTCAACATACAACATAATAATTCCATTCTTACAGCAATAACCACCCACAAGTTCTCTTGTACCTGTTCTGGGCCACATTACTTCCAGCAAGGCTAACTAGCCTTAAGCATTTTGCAGGAATTTGAAGACACTCT
>JAVHNF010062337.1:60395-74297 GCA_034783455.1 Micropsitta finschii
GGAATGGTTTAGTGTGAGGTGTCCCTGCCCATGGCAGGGGGTTGGAACTGGATGATCTTAAGGTCCTTCCCAACCCTAACTATTCTACGATTCTATGATTCTAATTTCATGTGCCCTGTGCCAGGATAGTTAGGTTAGGGAAGTGTTAGCAGCGGTCTTTCCCAGTGAACTAGCAATTCAGTCCCTGGGAAAAAAGTGCTGGGAAAATTTCTCCCAAAATTTTGGAAAGACTATTTGATAGGGATGCATCTGCATGCCACATGGGGAATTTGCCTGAAGCAACTCCAGTGCTGTGTAGCACCCAGTACTCTCCAGGTGACAGCCTGGTCTCCTTTCAACTCTGGATCTTTCCCATCATGTAGCATCATGTCTGAACCTGCTCTGGTGGTGTCCCCATGTTTCTTTCAGCAGCCAGGGAAGGGTGTTTTTCATCCTTGGGAGAGAAATGCCGTCTGCTAGGCTCCAATTCCACAAGCAGGGATGCACTTGACTCACTTCACAAACCCCATCATTTTCCCTTTAGCTGGTGTGCCTGTGTGCATGCATGATGTTATTTATGCATGAATCATTCACATGGTTCTGTGTAGACTGAGTTTTTGGGGCTTGTCTACACACAACTTCTGTAACTCCCAGAGGTCCCAGGCTCAGCCAATACTGGCAGATACTGCTGTGCTGGCATACTTCATCCACTTATGGGGGCTCTGCATTCTAAGATTAGGTCTACATTTATTTGGCATCAGGGATTAGTAGAGAAGAGATTAAATGAACAACACAAAGGAGAAAGTGGTCTCAGATCAACTCGACTGCAATACTCCATTTTTTTCAGTGTTACCTAGTGTTTCTAGGGAACTGACTTGGAAAAAGTAAGACTGTCTGCTGTGCACCGATATAAATCCTTCACTCACTTTTACGTCCCAGCATTAAAGACATTGCCACGCTGGCCCCTCTTCCCAAGTGCAGCTCTGCTCTGCTGCCCAGTGGTAAAGGCAGCAGCATGCAGTGTGGCTTCACAAAGTTCCCTGCATGCTTATGCGTCAAAGAAGAAAGGGCAGTAGGGCATCCACCACTAAGCAGGTCCACCAGATATCTCCTTCTGCGGAGCACTAGTGCCAGGAATTGTGGTGTCAGACTAAAGGAGATGGTAGAAAGAGAGTGTACACTCTTTGCACAAGGATGTGCAATCTGCTTCTTGGGGAACGGGGCAATTTAAGAAAGACAGTCCCTTCACATGTCTGATGTTTTAGGTCATCTCTCCCCTCTCACCCTCAGTTCTAAGTCCATGAGAGGATAATGCTGATCCTGGTGTATGGGTTATAGAGGAGAGCAGAATGATTTGTAGCCTCTCCTCAGGAATAATCTCATTTCCCCTTTTATCTTCACCAGGCACGTGGCCAATAAAAAGAGGGTAGAGATTTATTTGCATCCAACTCTCTAAGTGTGATTCCTCACTTGCACATGCCAGGACAAAGCATCTGACTGTGCTCCAATAGGAAAAGAGTTGTTGAAGGGGTTGTCTCATGAGAACAGCTGGGATCCCAGATGGCAGGAAACCCAGTGTAAGGATATTTTTCTCCTTTTCCCATTATACTGTACCTGCAGCACATGCTTGTTGTCTTTAGTATGCAAGACGGCAGAAACTGTTGCTAAGGAAATACCAGGCTTAATCTCCAAGGGCACAAGTGAATCTGCAAGCTAAAGAAAAAGAAGGATTTTGTTCAGCAAGTGATAATTTCAAACTTTGTATGAATCCAGTTGTGATTTAAATTGGCAGCACGGTATTTTTAAACATAGACTAATGAACTGTAAACATAAAACCACTGCTACAATGACAAAGCACTCCTCTTACCTGCTCTGCCCTCCTCTCAGCTCTTAAAGCTACTGACTTTCATACCGTTATCAGAGCAGCACAAGGTTTTCAATAACCAAGGCAAGTCTCAAAAAGCACAATTAAAAGGAAACCTTGTTTAAAAAGTCATCGATTAATTCATTAATAATTTTGATTAGTAAAACTCATAATCTAATTTGGCATTGCTCAGTATGTTTGTTGTGTTGATGGACAATGAAAAATCCAAGCCAGTTTCTTTTCAGTTCCTTACTGCTGCAGCATCCTGACTGCAGAATAGCTGGAAGAAAGGAGTTTCCCGTTTAAAACCCAGTGGCTCTGTTGACTGGTCTGAAATTTTTCCTTACAACACTGTACAGAAACCCTGCCACTGCCCTTTCTATAATTCCTCTCTGAAAGAAATAAAATTTAGCCTTGGCTCCATCCTTGAATTCAATGGCAACCTCCCAAGCCCCTCTGCACAGGGGTTGTTAGCAGTGAATGTGGAGTGGGCATTACTGCACCTGCTGAGACCTGTGGAGGTTGGACAACTGGGAAGCACCTCTCCCAGCCATGTTTCCAAAGGACCACTGCAGAAGACAGTGCTCGTGAACACAGGAAATTATTCTCTTTTTCCCTCTGAAGGAGTTTTAGATGACATATACTGTCATCTAGGCACTAGGTGCCCTGGAGTTCTGTCCATGACTGCAGCCAGGATCTAGTCCTAGATAAAGAGGTACCTTCACACTGCATGGGCCAGCAGCCTGAGCTGTTTCTGAGTATCCTTCCCTGTTATTCACTGTGGACCTGAAGGCCAGGATGCATGAAGTGTGCTCTGTGCCTGTGGGGAAACCCTGCAGACTCACAGAACAAAAATGGGTTAAGACTGCTCATGCATTATACCCCTGGATGGGAAGACTTCTTAGACCTGAGAAGCAACACCCAAAGGGACAGAATCCACTTGGCTCTTTATCCTAATAGTTGTACTATCAACCTACCCAGAGCATCAACCTGTCTCATATAAAAAGAATCTCTAGAAGACAACCTTCATGGTTTCTTTTCATTTCCAAACACATGGCACCTCCAGTTGGAGCCATACATTAAGAAGAGCTTAACCTCCTGGTAAAGGAGTTCTTTTGAAACTTCAGTCAGCTTCTGCAGCACTTCCACAGAGCAAAGCTTTGGAGAACCAGCTATCACCATCGCCCTTCCAGCACAGCAACACCAGCAGGTCCTTAGCAACCTGGTCTAGTGAAAGGTGTCCCTGCCTGTGGCGGAGGGGTTGGAACTGGATGAGCTTTAAGGTCTCTTCCAACCCTAACCATTCTGTGAGTCATTCTAATCTTTACCTTGCCAGATGCTCCCATGTATGAAAAGCAGGAGAGAAACTGAATGGATTCTTGAAAAGTATGTAAATTCCCATTTTGTAGACAGTGCACCTGAGGCAAAGAAAGATTATATTCTTTACCAAAGACCATCTAGTGAATTCTCAACAGGATCCAAACCAGGTGAGGGATGGAGCAGAACAACTGAACCCTGCCACTTCTCAAGAGACTTCGGATACCAATGTTTTACTCTTGAGTACTCAGGTCTGCTGTAAATTATGATTATGTAGGTGATCACTGTATTACTGCAAAGCTCTTAATCCCTGTGAATATAGAAGCAACTGAACTTGACTTAAAAAAGCACTCACTACAAACCTAATCCTTTTGCCACTGAAGTACTGAGAAGGTTTTCCTGTTTGCTGGCTTCAATGGCAGCAAAGTTCAGCAAATTCTAATGACATCTGAAAATCTTACCTACCACTATTAAAGCTGCAGGAACATTCTGAGAGCACCTCCTTGAAATAAAACAGCTGGACAGATGACTATGCTGGAAACACAGAGGTGTTTTAAGGCTGCATTCAAATCCCTTAAATTTTACACATATTCAGACTTGGTGAATCTTAGGAATCAAAATTTCATGAAGTAATTCACATTGCTGTCTCTCTGGAATTCTCTTCAGGATCTTTAAAGCCAGCAGTTTGAATACAGCCTTTACAATTTGTTGTTGAAGGCTAAGAGAATCAAAATATAATGATAATCATTGCTTCAGATTTCCCCTGGGACCTAAAAATAGTAACACTTGGAGCACTGTGTTATGCTGCACTTTGCAGTGGTCGAAGGCACTTTCCATTCCCACCATCTTCCAGAGGAGGATCGATACAACGTGGGCTCTAATGAAGAATACATGGCACAATGACAAACACTGAAAAGAGAAAGATCCTTAAAAACCAGAGCTCTGCTTCGAATCCAAGTCCTCTTTTGCTACTGAAATACTTTTGTTATTGCCAAGTTATTTTTCATTCAGGCTAACTTCCCAGCCTGTCCCTGTGCAAGTGCACAAGTGTTCATGCAAGCACAGAGAGAAGCAGCACAAATTAGCACAGAGAGGTACACAAGGAATACGGTATAGCTTCTTCCAAAAGTGCCAGCTTTTGCTACTTCACTGTGTTCCAAGTTGTACTTTGATGAACCCTGAGAAATAAGTGACATGCCAAGAGCCAGTGACTGGCAGAACCACCGGCTGGTTAGGACACAACACAACCACCAAGTCTTTCATCTTATGGAGCCTGGTGAAACCGTGACCCTTAAATCTCTCCACGCAAAACCTCCAATGATAGAATAGCCCTGTTACAAATTTATTAATAAAAGTAGTTTCCCTCAAGGGGGAGCTGTTATCTAATAGTCTGAATGCAAAGCTGGAAGTCTGGAAATCTACAGCTCAGTTCAGTCACTGATTTCAGGGATATCGTATCACTTTCAGTTTAAACCATCAGGACCCAAGGAACTCCATTGAAAATGGCCCTTGTCCTCCTTGCGTCTCAGGCTCCCAGTTTGTAAGGTGGGACAATGAACACCCATCCACCTGTGAAACTCATTGGAATGGCTACAAAGTGCTGGAAGAACACAGCGCGTGTTATTTGCAGAAATAACACAGAAAAGTGGAAATATAAATAACTGCCTAAAGTGGGGTTCTGTCACACCGCTCTCCAGGCAGTGTGCTACAGCTGCCTTGCGCAGGGCACAAGGGACAACACAGGCTCAGCGCTCCCACCGGGAGCTTCCCCCCTGGCTTCAACAAGGGGGAAGATGACCCTTCAGAAGTGGATTTTCCACCAGGGAGGCTCAAGCAAAAGAGGGAGGTGTAGGCACTGCTGGGCCAGCTGGAGTACCCTGGATTCATGCCTGTGCTCTGAGTCATGCCAAGAAATTCACTTTTCTGCCCTACAGCTTGACTGTGCTTTGGTGCTTTTCTTCAGGTATTTTATTGACCTGATTGGAAGCATGATCTGGCTGTTATTTCTGAAGGAGAGGGATGATTATCACTGCATGTATGACAGGACTCTTCCAATCACAGCCCATGCATACCTGTCTTCTCTGCTTAGGTAATATACAAAGACTTAATGGATCCAAGTCACCCCTGAGCAGTTTTCCAGCACAAATAACTGGTAAGAAGTGCTACAGCTAGGTGTTTTCTGGTTGTCACTGAGGCATTAAGAACTGATAGAACACTAAGAGAAATTAGATAAAGGCAAGTGAGAAACAGGAATAAGGCAGTCAAAAGACACAAGTAGTGAAAAAAGGCTAGCTTAGGCCAACATTAACAGTTATCAATAATATAAAGATTAAGACAAAGGACTGATATAGAAAGAGGTATGCTCCTGATGGAAAAGTGCCGGACTAGACTAAGACAAAAAGGATCAGGAAGCCAGAAAATATCCAGGTTTTCTCCCAATAGTTTCTATACACACAGGCAAATACAGACACACAGATACAGAGCTAGGCAACAGGCTGTGACCATGTCCTTTCCTGTGTCTTAAATATGCAAAAGAGAAAGCAAGGAATTGATGCGTAAATGGACACAAGGTGCAGAAGTGCAACACCTACCCATCTGCTTCTCTTCCCCTATGTACATCGTCCTAGCCTATAGTTTCTAAACATATCCAGTTCAGTTGCCTCAAGTAAAAGCCCTGGGATCATCTGATACACAAACCCCATTTCCAAGATGTATTTGCATGCAATATTTCATGTCCCCTCCTTTGTCTGAACATACAAATGTGTCAGTTGCACAAAGAGCCACAGCATGCACAACTGGATGCACACGAGACAGAAAACTCAAATCTTTAACTGATCTACGAAACAGGATCAAGAATGTACTTCCCTGTCCCAGCTTCTGCAAACATTTGCAGTAACAAGTACTTTTGTTTTGTAATGATAATCAGCTTGAGCTGGGATATGATATTCAGCCATGATACCAGTAAAAACACTGAAAGTGAGTGTAAGTGCTGATATACATGTTTTGTACTAAACCTATTTCTCCTAAACCTTTTTTCCCAGATGAAAAATAAAAAGATCAAAGGTTTGTAAAAGAAGTTGCACTGCAAGAGCTGCTTTTTCCAACCCAAGATTGTTTCCCCCACACACACTTCCCATAGACCCTCCTTTCGTTTTCCACAAAAGTGTGACTCCAGGCAGCCTGAAGAAAACAAACATTGGCTTTTCCACAATTGCATCTTTTCCCAAAATAGAAAAATCCTTCTGTTAGCAATAATGCCTTCATGGCAAATATATAACCAAGGTGTTACTCAAGCCAGGCAAACTACCAGAAAACATATTAGCTTAGCTTTGAAAGTGCCTTTACTTATCACTAACACAGAATTTGCAGAGAGCCCCTACCTTTCCCGTACAACTATCACAAGCGGTAACATGACCCAAAAGAAGTTAATGAAAAAAAGCTCAGGAGAAATTAAGGTTTTGACCACAACATCTGGATTGTTGTTTAACAAAGGAAGAAAATAAAATAATAGGAAGGGGAAAAAAAGAGGAAAGAAAAACAACACTGGGAAAAATGAAGAAATGCAACTAGCCCTGTACAGCAAATGTTTTCTTCTGTCCACTCTGAAGTCTCTTTCATGTGCTAATGGTGGCATTTTTTTAAACTCTTCCCCTTTGACTTACTCAGACCTTTAAGGACCTCACACATCTAATGGTTCCTCACATTCACCAAGAACAATCAAGAGAGGTCTGGGGGGTTGACATGCAGTATGATTAATGGACAATGTTGATTTAATTTCCTATAACAGGAGTTCTCTCTAAGCTTTCTCCAAGGAGCAGTTTCTTTGCAACCCAGGACTTAAGTATTTTACTAATGAAGTCCAATAAATAGCAAATTAAATAATGCTGTTTCCCAGAGACAAATCCTCTCATTTCAGGAAATAAAAAGGAAACAAAACAAAACAACCTCAACCACCATATTTAAAGTTCCATTTAAATCTAAAAAAGGCTGTATAGCAATAGCAGAAATGTAGATAGCTGTTGAGGGTTTTGGTTTGGAGTGAGGGTTTGGATTTGGGTTTTTTTGGTGGGTTTTCTTTTGGGAGAGGGTGTTTGGGGTTTTTTTTTGTTCAGTTTATTTTGTTTTATTTAACAAAATTGAGTAATGATCTGGTCATTCCTGCCACTGCTAACTGCTTGCTCTTTTTTCTTTTTAAACAGGGGTGCACACTTAATTTCCACTTCCAATAAATTAGTCTTTATTTATTTGTCACTTTTATATTACAGCTACTAAAATGCATGCTATTATATATTCATTATAATACTTAGCAGCATTTCAAAAGCAACTTCGAGAGGCTTTATTTAAAATAATTTACAACTTTCTCAATGTAAGGAATGATCAATACGTCCTTTTCATGAAGCGAATTTTAACCTCCAGCTCCACAAACGAACAACGAAACACTATTTGCATACATCCTAACTGTTACTCAATCAACATGACACAATTTCCCAACTGAATTCCCACACAGCTTTAGCTTTAAATGGTGGAATTCCTAACCCAAGAACGCAGAGCAGCAGAGAGCATTTCCTGCAAGATTCTTATCACTTTCCCACCACTGAAAATTTTACCTTTACTTTCAAGACGACACATTTTGCTTGACTGCCAGAGTGCAAAAAATCTCTCCCTCCTATTTCCAAGGCTTTGCAGCACACTTGATTCCAGTTCTTCAAGTTATGACACAATTAGTCTGATGTCCTGAGAGAAACAACTGCATCCAACTCAGTTATGGGGACCGCTGATAAAGAGACAGAAAGTCTCTCAAAACCAGGCAACAACCCTCTGTGCTACTGGAGTGGGCCCATGGAACACAATCTTTCCCATTGCCTTAATAAAGCCTGTATCTTTGCATTTTACCTTTAAAATTGCTATAAGGCAATGAAAGGCATGAAATAATGAAACGTCCCTCATCCTGACAGCTCCCACTATCTCTTTAGAGAGTCAGGCTTAACTGGTCTTAGCACTCTATTTTGTCTGTTGAAGTACAGTATATTCAATCTTTATTCTGCACTTGGGTATCTTCTCTCTCACCATGTCTATCCCCTTTAGAGACCCACCAGCTTGGGAAGTTAAAATGAATTACTGCAGAAGTCAAGGCATGTTTAAATGAGGATCTCAGGACTATTTTCCCAGATAAATGGGCTCAAACTGAAACAGTTCAGAGAGCCTGCTCCAGAAGGTTACATAAAAATATATTAGGCAATCCTTCCAACACACAATCTACCTGTTTCTGAAAGATCTTGCCTAAGAGAGCAAGAATACATCTTTCTGGCCCAAAATTAAGTGCTTAGAATGTAACCAAATTAATAATTTTCTATGAATTTTAGAGCCATTTCATGACTCTGCAGTTAATTCAAAGAAAGCCTAGAGATTCCTCTGTCTGTCATATATAACATTTTAATCAACACCAAAACCAGTTATGCTGCTAATGCAGATGTTAAGATTTCAGTAATCTAGTGCCTACAGAAGCTGGTTAAATCAGTAACCTACCGAGAGGCTTGAAGGTGAAATTTAAAATTGACAAATACATTTAACATTAATTAAAGCCTTTCATTACAAATGAACTGCACAAAAATAACATTTACTTTCAAAAACTAAAACATGGGCAGAAGTAACTGTGATGTGATTTAAAACAAGTATTTGATAAGTCCAATTTCCTTAACAGAGGCAAACTTCAATGCTGTCAGAACAAACACACGACAAAGTAATCCTTTAGGGGTTTTTTAAGAGCAAAAGTTTAATTATGACACGAAACTGCAATACTGCACAGTGCAAGAGAAATAACAGCAGAACTACACAGGAAGGCACTACATTTTTAGAATTGTGGCACTTGAACTGCATAGTAAGTATGTGGCATTAGCAGCTGATAGTTAACTGGCCTCTCCTCAGCAAATCTGCTCAGAACAAGCTGATATTTATCTAGGATTCCCACTCAGTCGTGTGTAAGAGTGCTTAAATAAAGCTGAGCCAAAGACACAGTTGTTGTAATGGATGCCATGCCAACGTGCTCCAACAAAGGACCGCATAGTGAAACACAAGCTTCAGTTTTGCTCAGTAAGAATTCAATTTACAACCTGAGCAAATCAATTTTTCAGCTGAACAGAGCAACGTAGTATTTTTCTTCCATAAGGGAGAAATGAACCAAGTGGGTGACTCTGCCAATTAGTTTGTCTGGTCACCTCATGTCAGTCTATTTGCACTGTGCAACCTCCTGATATTCCCTACTGGCTTGTCCTTGTACATGTTAACCTGCACATGGACCAACAAGAACATAATCAGAAACACTGCATAAGGCAGAGGTCTGATTCTTTGCCTCTGCCATCCAACCTAGTTCTTGCACAAGCAAGAACAGTAAGTCTGAATCTAAAAGAAGCTTTCTGCTACAAATCTATCTAAAGAAGTTACCAGTACTGACATGCATTTGAAACAAAACACGATGTGACATTTTGTAAATTACAACAACAAAACAGAACAAAACCCAGTTTGATCTCTATTTACACTTACAGCCTTTAAAATGCAATATGGTTCCTTATGTAAAAGAGGTAAAAAAAAAACCCTACAGGGTAATAAAGCCCCATCTCCCCTTTTAAATCCTGAAAGAAAAAAAAAAAAAAAAACAAGGGAAAAAAAATGATATGCAGATATGCCACATCTGCAGTTGGAAGACAGGCTCATTTAGAGTGGTGACAGGTCTGCCTTTCATGACTAGAAAGGAAGGAATGTGTGTCTTGTTTATTGACATGTACTAGAAGCGCACTATCATACCAGGACTAGGCAAGAGCTTGCGTCTGTTAAGTACAAATATACATAAACCGCCATGTCTGCGAAAGAGAAAGAGGTCACAGCTGAGGAAGAGGTTGCTTTTAAACGTGCCCAGTCGACTTCTAGGGCTTTTGGGTTTATTACTGTGTAATATAGCAATATGTGTTTGTTAATTCCTTCTTCACTCTCTCAGCAAATCCCTTATGTTTTAGCTAATAAGTAGTAGTAGCAAGCCTGTTACACACAATCAGGAGAATTGACAGATAAGAGGTTTAGTTTAAGGATGTAATCAGCATGAGTAAACACTAGAGTGACCCAGCTGTAAACAGTGGATATAGATGATAATATTTGTCCTGGTCACCTACTGAGCTATTAGACACTTTTCACTATGTAACAATGTAAATATAATGGCTACAGTATATACAGCACACAGTGCTACCATCTGGTGTTCCAAGCAAGAAAACTGAGGTTTCAGTTGATCTTTATTAAAAAATAAAGTAATTTCTGATCCTTTTTTTAGACAGAGCTGCATAGTTTGTTCAAATCAACATTTAACTGTGAATGTCTGATATAAAATATCTACGCAGAAATTGCATATCTAATACTAGATGATATTTCATTAAATGCTATTTGAGAACAGTTAACTATGAAATAAACAAAAATAAAAAGAATAGTGTTGAGAGAGAAGACCTGTATTTCTTTCACATCATTTCATGAAACTGTAGGAACAACTGGCTCCTTGAATTTGTATGGGAATCCCAAGCTAAGCTTCCATAGTAACTTATAACCAAAAAGCAGTATCAATTCCCATATCCACAATTTTGGTTACCTTAGAATTTTTAGATACAAGTATGTAAGATTATTTTGGCACCAACAAAACCTGCGATAAAGCTAAAATTATAACCCTACCTATCAGAAAACACTCCATTAACATACGTAATGCTCTTATAGTATTCCTTCTCCATATCACAGTATTTGCGGTTCATCACAAGATGTCAAAGCTGTCAAGATGCCATTATGGTTTTTAGTTTACATTTTGCTAGCACATCCACCTGCAGTATGGTGCAAACAAAACCACTGTGTCATATCTGACCATCACATTAACTGCTTTACAAAACTTCATAATCAGTCTTACAGAATCATTACAAGAGACTCTTAGGTGACATCCATCAGGCACTTTAATAGGAGAAATTCTTTGCACTGACTCTTCTCGCACACCTTTATTCAATTTCTATAGACTGTAGATTGACCCTGTCATCTTTGCTGACCTGGAATAAAGCTTAGCTATAATCATGGCTGTAACACGACATAAATAGATCCAGGGGAAATTAAACAACTGAAGGCCAGGTCTCTGGGGGAATGCTAAGTGTAGTAGGTAGTTGGCTAATTCTTCAGCACAAGCCCCCTTTTCAGAGGAGAGTGCCATGCAGGGTCAACAAAACCCAAACAAAACACAAGTGTCTTTGTGTCATTTACACTGCCAAATTCTTGACTTGGAAATTCTGCTCAAGTCAAGAAGGGCGGGCAAATGCACCTTCCCTTATTTCCCCTCTGTAAAGAGAGTAACTGGAAAGAGATAAGACATCAAAGAGCTTTCAGGCAGGGAGGTTTTTCTGATTAAGACCAAATTTTTGGAGTAAATCCCACAAATGAATCTGGCAATCCAATTATTTTTCCAAAAGAAAAATAATTACTGAGGCAGGGGAAAATGCTACCAGGTAATGTGAAACTGGAGTACCAAAAGAAGCAGCAAGGGGTTGTAGTGCCCCTCATGTTACACAGCTTGATGACGCCAGTTAGCATAACAGCAGCTTTCCCAAAGATCGAGCTGCAGTCTCACCAAGCTTCAGGAATCACAAACTATTTCATGCATGTTTTTAAAGCAGATACACTCCATGTCGTGGCCATCAAATCACTTGACAGCTCCTGCCCAGTGCCCCGCAGCCTGCAAGTAAGTGCTCCAGACTCTGAGGAGCCAGCAGTGCTCCCACAGCTCCCAGCTTAGGACACTCCTCTCTGCAGGCTGTCCTGGGGAGAGCCTTCACCCGGGAAAAGCCGAGCTGTGTGGGCTCCAATGCTCAAGGCATTTTCACCAAAGCTAACAGACCAGTTTATCCATGCCCTAAGGTGTCTGCCTGAAAACGGTTATTTACTGTCACATCATCTTGTATGCAACAGAAACAAAAGAGCACCTAAGGGGCACATCTCTGCCACAACCTGCTTGCCTCAGGGGTTCGTGTGAGTCTCTAAGTTAGTCTTGTCACCGAAGTGCAACTTTCTGAAACCTTCACTGTGGCTACCACCACTCTTAGTGGGACAGGTCTCAGAGAGCAACTATGGAAGAATGAATTAGCAGAGTGAATTCTTGCTTTCCTCCCTCCCTCCAAGTGTAGAAGGCATTAATGGCACAAGAACATGTTGCACTCCCCCATCACTAGTGGCACTCTAATTCATTTCTAGCATGGTTAAGAACTGAAAAATAATAAAAAGCTCAGAGAGGGAGACTTCCAGGCAGCTTGAAGAATATCACTCTTGCATAACAGCATAATAACTGACCATGCTTTCTTCAGTTTGCTAACTAGATGTAGATTCCAGGATGAGATGCCTGTCAGCATTCAACCTAGTTATAAAGAGTTCCTAACTCCAATAAATCAGATAAGGTTAAAACGGGTTACTCCGAGTCACTGCCCTTCTTGTACAGGCTCTACCTTTCTACCAGTCATACAGCTGCAATCACAGTGAGCTGTGACAGGCCAACAGTCCACCTAGCACAATAATGAGCACTAACAGTGTTGAGGCAAAGATGCAAAAGCACATGCTTAAAGCACAGTCTTTGAAAACTATAATTTGAAGACATTTAAATGGGAGATGAGCTTCTCTGGACACCCGTTTTAACTTGCGAACTTTGCCAATCCCTCTCCTGCTACACAGCGAGAAGGTTTCCAAACAAACTCTTACCAACAAAACTCATTTCAACTTCTAAACACATGTATTTTGAACTATTACAGAAACAGAACCTGTACCAGCAGACTCATAAAGTGCCACAATGAAAGACTTTCTGTTAGGGAAAATTTTCTAGAGCAGGAGGAAGCAAAGGAGGAATTAAAAATAGAGGCAAAAATGCATGGTATGCACCCAAGGGTCTGCTCCGGTGGCAAATTCAAGTAATAGTGGAATTTTACACTGGACTAGGAAATGGCCTGCTTTTGAAAAATAAATGCCAAGACCTTTAGCACAAACAAATGTCTATGTGAAACTGTGGATATTTATTTTGAAAAATGGCAGCTCTGACTGATCAGATCATTTAATTCTATTTACATGGTGACTATCATGCTAAATATCCAGTTTAAAAATACACACAAGTAACTGGGTAGACTTACACTGGAGTAAGAGAGGTCAGTTTTCAACAAGCAACATAGGAGCCAACAAGATATCAAAACATTCAATATAATATTCACATTGCTGTATTTCATGTTTAATCACTGTAACCTATTTTACACTAGCATTGCTGATTCTGCTTTACTTCTCACACCTGTGCCTCCATCAAGAGCCCTGTAGACATCTCAAATCTTTTATAGTAGTTATATCAATGCTAAAAAACAATCAATGCAATCAACAGTGCTTATATCATCAGTGCTAATGTTCTGTTTGATTAGAGAATATTATGAATTCTGATTTTGTGATGCACTTCAATTGCCACAGAGTAAGCGAACCATCTTCTTTAAGTGCACAGATTTTGGACAACTGGCAGTTGTACCAACATCTACAGAAAGTTCCATGGGGAGACGTATTGACATGCTCCAAATATCACCACAACTCTATCTGCAGTTTATTAACCATGCAAGAGAACATGAAATGGTAGAGTAGCCTTAAGTCATGATAAACTAAGACATGAAGAGGGAGTGTTTGGAAGCTACTCCATCTTTACCACTGGGAAGCACCTA
>JAVHNF010062339.1:0-17030 GCA_034783455.1 Micropsitta finschii
GCTGTGGCTGCCCCATCCCTGGCAGTGTTCAAGGCCAGGTTGAACAGGGCTTGGAGCAGCCTGCTCTAGTGGAAGGGGTCCCTGCCCATGGCAGGGGTTGGAACTGGATGAGCTTTAAGGCCCCTTCCAGCCCAAACCATTTATGATTATGATACTCTGCCTGGCAGACCCAAAGTGTTGACTGCCCTTACCAGCCAGGGTATGGATTGCTCCAAACCCAAAGGCTCACGTCAACCACTTGCGACCCTTCCACACATGGAGGAATTCCCTGAACGAGATGTTACTAGGTGCTGTGATGGACGTGGACATCCACCACTTTCCTGTGTTTCCTAGGCAGCCACAGGAAGAGTCTGGAACAGGACACACCGTTCCCACCGGTGCTGAGCGTAGGTGCGCTAGGTCCAGCGCTGTTCAGTCCCTGCTTACTCACTGCACTCATTTTAGGTGCCATGTGAGTCACAGTCAGCACTCAGGGGTGGAAAGGGCTGGCGCTTTCCTCCTGTTCTATGAAAATCAGTAAACACAATTTTGCCAAGGCATTCTGGCATCACGATATATTTTTATCCTGAGCCCAGCATTTGACCTTCCCTTTGCTACTTTGCTTTGCTGGTGTCTTCCCTTCCTTGTTCTCAACACACTTTTTCTGCGCGAAGGTTGCTTTTGGGTTTATTTTTTATTGTTTAGGGCCGGATCCAACTCCCGGGGGTGCCAGGATGGGGTTTTTTAACACCTGGAGGGGCTGCCCACTGCCTTGCACCATGTCTTGGCGCTCGCCTCTGCAGGGAGTGGGTGCTGCGGGGCTGCGCTCTCCTCGCCTCACCTCCTACACCCGCTCCGCGCTGGCTGGGCTCACATCTAACTGTGGATTATTCCTTGCAAGTACTGAGGAAGTGGAGGATAAGGGCAAAAATAGTTGGGATTTGATAGCGTGTGCAACATCTGACAAACTGCAGTCGCCAAAGGAAGCAGCGATTGATTTATATCTTTATTTGTCTTTATGTAATTTGGGTGTTGCCTTTATATAACTTTTCGGGTGCTTTCTCTAGCAAAGGCAGCGAAGAAAGAAACGCTGGATTTTGTGCTTACCTGATTCCCTTAGAAGTACGTTATCTCTCAGTTGCATGTCTAAACAGCGAGGGACAATCGTAGCCAAGTTATTAGCGGAATCCCCTTCACATTTGCAATATTCTTTCGGGTACGTTCACCTTCTTGACAGCATTTTCTCTGGGAAAGGAGACAATCCATGTTCAGTTCTCGCTTGTATTTTGATTCCTAGAGCTCTTTGCACTTCACCGCTAATTAACTTTCAATAACTGTCGTAGGGTTACAGGCAGTCAGCATGAATCAGATGGAAAATGTAGCTTTAGGGGACTGCACTCTGTCACAAACGATTAGAAACCTTTGCTTGATTTCCAAGGAGAAAGCACTCATTCACTCAAGCAGGATACAGCAGCTATTAGGCAGCATTCTACGCCAGCAAGAAATGCCTCATAAAAGAGACTCGGTGCTCTCGCTACAGCCCTCCTGTCAGGGTGGCTCTGAGTAATTATATGACATTTTCCTTGCTTGTTTGTTTGTCTTCCTAAATGGTGGAATTGCGTAGGGCAGAGCTTGGGTTCTGATCTTAAAGGCGGTATTTTTAACTGTTCGCTCACAAATATAGTCTGAAATGGGGAGGTTACTTACAGGTGCAGCTCTGCTGTTCTCAGGTCTTGAAAGATGGGAGGAGCTGGGTGAGACTAGTTTTTGGCTGGGAGAGCTCGAGGGACAACAGTAGCAGGCAGCAATGCTGGTACTATTGGGAATGGGTCGCATTCCTGGGAAGCAGCATGCAGGGCTCTAAGCTCCATGCTTTCGACAAGTTTCGACTTCAGTAACTGGGAAGGAGGCAGGTGAGCAGTGCAGAGCCATGTCCCCAGTGTGTGCTTTCCTCAGGCTTTTGGAGCTCTGGGGTTTGTGACCCGATGTATTTCTGGCCTGTAAAGCACTCCTTAATATACTTGCAATGCCTTTGTGTAGCTGCCTAAAGCTGTCTGCAAGGTTAGATGTAATACCGAATCCTCCTTCTACTGCTGAATCCTTTTTCTTCAACAGAGAATCCTGCCACTCCCTGCTGATCATTTATTTGTCCTATGCAGCCATAAATATGGGCTACAGCTGTGCAGGGCACCAATGGGGATGTCTTCTGTGCTCCTCAAAGCCTTACCTACCTTAAGCCCTACTGCTGCCGGAGACAGCCCCTGTTCCCTGCAGCATCTTCAAGCCCAACCTGGGGACAAGGCAGTGGGGGTTCCAGTTCCCACTCTGCGAGGTGATGCTCATTACCCAGTTGCAGCCTGCTGTTTTCTTTCTAGCTAGAGCTAATAGAGGCTTTTCATTTCCAGGTGTGCTTTTAAAAACCTCAACACATACTCCGGATGACTAAGGATGCTGCCTCTGATATTATTCCTTCCCCCGCCTTTGCTCTCCCTTCCGCCTCCTTACATCAGCAATGGGTATAATTTGTTTGCACAGTTGCAGGGTGCTTTATCTTTCTTTGGCCAGCCCCAAGTGGATGGGGGTTTGTTGAAGCCATAGCATTCTTGCTTTCTTAGAGCTGGCGTGTGGGTGTTGGATTGTGTCATTCGTAGGAGGGGAACGTCAAAGGAAGTGGGATCAACTGCTGGAGGAGGTTTGTAAGCCAGGTACTTAATATTTGGTTTTCTGGAAAAGCAAGAGAAATGCAGCAAACCAGGCAGCCTTTGTGTCTTTATTTTCCCCATGTAATCAGAACAACACAATTCCAAAACATGCTTGAACACAGTTTGGTTTGGGGTTTTTTGTTGTTTGGGGTTGGTTTTCTTTTTTCCTTGGTTTATTCAGGATGGAGAGCTACTGTATTTCCCTTTAAATTGTTCCACATGTTTTGGTGGATTCCATCGAATGTTTATTCCAGTAACACAAATAATTCATGTTCCATAAGTGCCTTTGCAAATAATGCAATTTATTATCAGGTTCATTATGTTGTCTCTTTATTTGATGTAAAATGGTCTCTTAGAGTTAAAATTAGACAGAAGAGCCATTTGAGACTATTTTGTTCATCTCCAACTGTTTTTTCAGGAGTGCATTAGTCTGAAGTATTTCACTGGCAAAATACTGAGTTATTTTGGGGGGAGAAAAATGATATACCAAAGAAAAGTACAGCTACTTATTTTTAAAGTAGTTCCGTGGTAATCAGTTTTATTTGACGTATGTAGATCCTGAGATAGATGCTGCTCTACTAGGAATATTTACTTCTCCTAAACTGCTCCTGGTAACCTTACAGCCCTTGTTCAGGATAACCTTAAAAAATAATAAGGAGAGTTATTTTTTTTTTAAGTTTACCTATCTTATCTTATGGATTAGGCAAAAGAACCATATTTTTTCATTATGCTGCTTTTTCTGAAGCCTTTGCGTATTTATCCAAGTGAAAGATGCTTATTTTAGCTGCTTCTGAAAATCTCTGTGCCATCGCACACTCTTCCCTGTTGTTTTGCTGGGGGTCAGGCATGTCTGAGACGGGCTCAATCTGAGTGTTTTAGATAAACCCCTCTCAATAAAGCAGCTTTTTCCTTCTTGTGTGGCTTCTGAGTCACACAGCTTTCTTGGCACTTAACCCTGTGCTGGCTTTCCCATTGCTATTAAAGAGGCCTGTAGGTCAGGAGGAAGGAAAGCTCTGCTGATGGTAAAGTGTTCATGGGAGGATGCGTCTGCAACTGCTGGAAACACAGTCCCTCCCTCCGACTTCAGCAGAGGATTCTGGTGTAAATTCATTCATCTCACTGATATTATTCCTGTTTTACACAACAGTAAGCAGTAGGTAAGCATGAGAAGAAGTTAAATAGTGCTGGGCCTTAAATATTTATCTGGTTTATTTTTAGCTTGTCAATTGCAGCTATTTATATAGCAAGGAAGCAGTGATACAAATCTGTCTGGATTCCTTCTTTGCTTGGAATCTGCAATAGACAGGCAGGGGGGTGTTGTTTTTAATTTTTGTATTTATTATGTTAAATTTGCTCTGATAATATGTTACAGACATCATTTTTCAAGGCCCTCTTAACCCCCACTTTTAAGCATGAGTGAACTTGTTACTTACCTAAAAGAGCACTGATGCAGCCCTGCGGCAGCTGTGAGATTACCCTGTGCAGGCACTAGTACCTTACATGGATTTATCCGTGGGGAAAGGTCCCAACATTGTGGGAAGGACGTTTCCTCTACAAGAAGCGTGAAAGGTAAGCTAGGCTGGTGGATGGAGGTGCTAGAAAATAGCACTCAGTTGTGCATGCTGGCTCTGAAATAAGCACCTTTGGCTCTTAAGCCACTAGTTTATACATAGCTTTGCTTAGTATTTATCAAAATCTATCATTTTCTTTTGAGGCCCTTGGTGACACGGTTCAGTGGTGGTGTTGGCAGTGCGGGGGGAATGGTGGGACTTGATGATCTTAAAGCTCTTTTCCAACCTAGCTGATTCTATGGTTATGGATGGTCTGTGGTAATTAGATTGGTGATCCTGGCCCGGTCTTTAGTTGGCAGAGAAGCACATCACAAAAGCCAAGCCCTACCACTAATGCTAGCATCCAGACTGATAGTCTGACACGTACCCAGGTCTTCACAGGCAGCTGAACAGCCCTCACTGCTTGCAGACAGACAGGTCATTACCTTGCAGGACCGGTTTTGTTGCTGCATCCCTCCTGTGGAGAAACTGAGGACTTGCCCACTGTTGTGAGCTTCAAAACATCATTCTATGGTTTAAAACATCATTCTATGGTTTAAAACAAATAGAAGTTTGTTGAAGAATAGGAGAAGTTGAGAGCCTGGGAACGAAAGAGTACTGACTGATCAAATGTGTGTATTCCTCCCTATGTCTGCTCTGGAGAGTGGTATGGTTTTATAAAGAGGCCACGGGAACAAGGTCTTGGTTATGGATAAGTGTGTGTCTGTCTTGTGCCTTCAAATTTACACTCATATTAACCACTGATGCTTTTTACCACCTTTGTACAGCGGCCTCTAGTAACTCTCCTGGGATTTGACACTCTTGGAAGAATGAAATGCTAACAGTGTTAAACAAATGTGAAAAAATTCCTCTCTTTCCAGTGGTTCTGGAAATTAAATTTTAGCCCTGATGTGCTCAGCTACCTTCATGATTAATCTCCATGCTCAGAGATTAGAGGGGTCTGTTAAGCTGTTTTAGTTCAAAGGAGGCTGTTCTGTATCAAGAAGGCTCTGGTAATGTCTTCCAATTACTTTGTAATCACACTTTTGCATGAATGCCACCACAGTTGCTGGTGTGCCATTACACTGGCCAGGGAAAATCTTGGATTTTCATCAGCCAGATGTGCGTTTGGTGGGCACCTCTTCCAAACCATGCCTATCTGCAAGCCAGGAACAGAGCTAAACTGGTTCAAGACCTAGTCCTTCATGCTGATGCTCTGATCTTGAATAATAGGAAGTGTTCTTACGGAAACCTTCCTGTGAGGCTTCACATGAGAAAATGCTCCCCAGCAATATGAGAGAGGCGATAGCTCCCTCTTAACAAAGGTATGGAGACAGGGGAACTGAAGGAACCCACTGCCTTAGCCTCACAGTCCGTGGCCAGCATGGTCATTGCCCCGCGCAGTGCCCAGGAGAGCCTCGGCAGAGCCAGCCCTGCTTGTGCTTTGAAACGGTTGTCATTGGCTTTAACCACGTAAATGGTGAGGAAGACGGGGCAGCCTAAGCCATCCTGACCGGGAAGACCAAGGAAGGGCAGTCGCTCTTGCAGCTCTTGGGTACAGCACAGAGGTGGCCTGTGGCTCTCTGCTGCTGTTCGACCCATTATGTTTTTGGGTGTCTCGCAGCTTTCTGTTTTCCTCTGTGTGTGTGCTCTGACAGGTCCAGCTCAGGCTGACAGCTGTTAGCACACCCCTAACAGCGCTTCCAGACTACCTACAACATCTCCTTGGTTCAGAGCCTTCACTCTGCACACATGTGAATGTCACTGGTGTGCAGTCCCTGTTACTGGCACAGTGTGCCAGCTTGGCATGCATCCTCTCCCTTCCCAGCATGCCTGGTGTTTTGAGATGTCTGCTTTTCCTGCTTTCCGACACAGCCCTTCCTCATTACCAACTTTCTGTACATCTCCAAACAGGCTGCTCGATGACCTTTTTTTGTGTGTTTTCCTTATCAACTCAAAAGTTTTTGGCTGCCGTTTTTTTTCCTATCTAAATATAAAAATGGGAGAGACTAGGAAATAAGTGCTGTTGAATGATTAGGCAGAGATACACCAGTGGCTTTGCTTGATTAATGCATTTAGATTGTTCATTACCTATTAGGCAGCTTTCCAGTGTTTTTCCAGTGTAAAATACCAACAAGCAAGAGATGCTGGGTGCATGTGTGAATGCCTAGGTAGGGAGAGCCAGGAAGTACAGTCATTTTGCCCTTGCTAGTCACAGCCGTCCTGCAGGCACTTGAGGAATGCAGGATGTGCCCCAAATAGGTCTTTACAAATATTCCCCACTACATTCATTTCAGCCTTTCCCAGCATTCATACTCGCTGTTGCTGACAAGAACAGGATTTCATGATGGTAACTCCAGCAGAGTACAAATGGAGTTTTTTTCCCCTTTCATGCCAGCTGGAAACCAAAGGTGAAGTCTTGCTGTACTGACTCAGATGAATGGTTGGACAAGCCTGGGCTCGTCTCTGGCAGTGGCCAGAGAAGCTTCAAGAGAGTCGAAGAACAAAAGAATTGTAAAGTAATACTTTTGCCCACTCCATCCTCCTTGCAAATTGAGCATTTCCAGCTTTGTAGCCTACCCTGACAGGATAAGAAAGAATAACTTAAAGAAGTCAGGTGGTGAACTGAGGAGAGAGGCATTCTCTTCAAAGTACTATCAGGGTTTAGTTTTCTGATCCAGTGCCAAACACAGTGAAGGTACTTGCCAGGTGCCCTTGTGATGGGACTTGTCCTGGGGCTTTACAGCACTGCCCCTTGCTGCCTATGTCCTGGTGCTCTGCTTCTGCTGGAGCTAGTGGGTTCCTCTGCTGCTGACTGAGCCTGTATGGCAATCCCGCTGCTCCTGCCTGCAGGGCACGTCTTTGGTTCATACTGTCTGCTCATGACTGCCCTCGTATCAAACTCCCATTGCCTCAGCATGTGGAACCAGGTACAGTCTGGTTATAAATCTGCTAAAGGCTGTAGTATCAGTGCCAGGCTCCTCTGAGCCACAGGTGTCTGGACAGCCCCACTTCAGGATATAGCCTCGTGGACTATATATACATTTACTGCAGAAAATGCATGAGAGATGAAGGTACAAGAGTGATTCCAGATTGAACGCTGAAACTGTTTCCATGAGATGTCAGCTTTTTTAACTGCACGGCGCTCTTCTGGCCATTCCAGTTGTATAACACAGGTGTTACAGCAGAGGGATGTTTTATGTCTGTCCATTTTTATGTCTAACAGTTAAAGTTAACTGGGGAGTGAGCTTCTGACTTGGATGTTTTCTTTCACTGCCTAAAAAACCCAACTTTTTAAGCTTTTAATCTCAGAAGCAGCATGGTCTGGAAGCATCAGCTTTTCTTTTGTGTCATTAAACCTCAAGTCTGAATTCCCAGAACTGTGTTTCCAAAGGAAAGCATCTATAGCAGGTGTTACTTGCCAGCTGCCTTGGACCTTTGGCAGTTCCTAGCTCCAAGCATCTTCCTCGGCGTGGAGATGCACCACAGCACTGGTAACCTGGCAAACACCATTCCCTGCTTCAAAGAAGTTACGAGCTCCAGACGCACCAGGAGATCCTGCCAGCTCCATAACCCAAACAGACTGCAGGCTAAGGAGGTCAGAAACGGCTTACACACACCTGGAAATACTCACAAGGCATTTGAGTCTTATCAGTGTTGCTCAAGGTGTCCGGCAGCACTGCAGACATTCAACCTATGCCTGAGCCTGGTGTGGCTTGAGCAGTTTGGGTGCCCCAAAGCACTCAGCAGGCTAGAATCACGCAGCTAACACTTGTCTATTTCTCTGTATAGATGTCTATAGCCCTTGTGTAGGGAGAGAAGAGCCCAGCTTTACCTGGACCCAACAGCATCTTCCAGCTCAAAATGCCCATCTTCTCTGTACTGAACTTGCATGGCCGTGGGGCACCTTTAGAAGAATGTTAATATTGGACAAAGATGTGGTACTGCCATTTATTAGGCAATTTTAACATGTCTCTGACCAAAACTTGCAATGCTCAAAATCACTGGCCAGTGTTATTGTAGGCATATACTGTAAACATTTCCCATTGTTGGTTTTACTTCCTAGCTTGTTATAGCAGGTTTTTTTTGCTGTGAGTCATAGCACCACAGCCCTGACAAAGACTATTGCTACATCCACTGGAAATGGATGCTTCGAAGAATAGCAGAGATCAGAAGGTTGTAACGAGGTTGTCTATTGTGTGCACAGAAATGAGCATCTGGGGGGAACAGCAACAGGGAAACTGCACAGGAGCAGCGGCTGAAGTACTCCTCAGCCTCTTGTAGCATAAGGGTGAGACATGTTTGAGTTCACTGCACTCCCTTTATTTGAAAGATGATTAACTGCTGAGCTTTGAAGTCTCACCTACAAGCCTAATGTGCAGTTAGGATGCTCAGAAATGGAGCCAAGTGCTGAGACACCCCCCAGCACTTGGGGTTTCCACTGTTGTGCTGCAGCTGGGACCAGCTTTCAGCACCCATAAACAGAATTTCCTCCTTCAGTGGTGAGACTCAAATTGCTTTGTTGATTTTGATGCAGAGCAATGGCATCACAGACATTGTGCTGTTACTGATTTAGTAGGATTTATTTTCAGCATGGCTAACAGGTAGCCAGCACAAACTTCACCATGCATTGCTTGATGCTCCTCAAAAGCAGATGTTCTTTGGACACTTTCTTGTTCCCTTATGCTGTAATACATCATGCTCCTTCCAGTGCAAAGGCAGCATCCCTTCTTTACTGGCATCTGCAGGAAAGAAAATCTTCAGTTCCTGGCTGAAATAATTCCTCTCCTGTGGTAGCTATACGCTTTCTCTATAATGGGAGCAGAAGACAGGACCAAAACAAGGCCTTCTGCTAAACTGGCTTTAGAATCACATTTTTAACCACATTTTTAAGCAATCATGGGCAAGTTGAACAGCGTATGGCAAGTGAATTATTTCACATTTAGAACCTGTGCTTTTGTAACTGGTTCTCTGTGGTGTCACATCCTGAACTGGGGCTCACTGGTACTGTGCAGGGCATGGCACGTGGATCTGCAGGACCCTGTTTGGCTTCTGGTACTTCTTTTAAGTGTCAGTGCCACACCAGAAGTGAAACAGTACTTGTAACAAAACCAGGCAACGTTGGTCTGATGTCCTGTTACCAGCACTGCTGGAAGAGGCACTAGAGCACCTCGAAGGAGCTAGTTGGGGCAGAGGGAAGGTGATGCCAGGACTAGGCAGAGTGACAGTAAGGCAGGACAGTACCACCATGGATGGGATACAAGTGAGCAGGGTTTAAAGAGTCTTGTTTTGGCTGCCAGTCCTCCTCTCAAGTGAGGCTTGACTAGGAAATTGTGAACCTCAGGCAGCTAGGAGCTGATTCCTTGCTTAAAGCTGGTATATTCCCTGCCACATAAACTGCATTAACTCCTTTAGTGACAGTTTGTAGCACAAATCCTGGCTGTTTAATTGGATTTATCATGGCTATTGGGAGCATAAATGTGTTTACAGATTTGTTGTGAAAGCTTTTTTGTGTGTTTTTCTCATAGCAAGTCAACTTCCATGTGGTGCAATTATGTTCAAGATGTTCCCTGTAGCACTGGAATAATGTCAGTTTATACTGTGTGTGCATGTTGTTCTTCAGAAGGATTTTATCTGAGGCACAATGCACTGTGTCGGAAGCAGAAAAGGGCTTTGTCTTTTATTAAGAAATGCACACAAAGCTTAAAACACAAAAACTTCTGTCAGATCCTTTCCTTATTATAGAGAAACGCTTGTCTCGGTCTACTGAAACGTGAAACTTTTTCCTCATTAACTTCCTTCCTGCTCCATCCATCTCTCCCAGAACTAAGTCCATCCATCTCCATCCAGCTACTTTTATGCTGCTGACTTTTCAGCGTCGAAAGACCGAAGCAAACACAGCAAAGCATTTCAGAGATAAGAGTGTGGAGAGCGGGCAAGAGATGACTGCCATTTGGTTTGGAAAGCTGCTTAGGTTGTGTTTGGTTTGTCATTCCGCATAGTTTGGCCTAGAAACTCGCAGCGTGTTGGTTGCAGTCTTACAGGAACCCTGCGTGAAGCCTGCTCACATTCCCAGCCGTGGGGCTGCTGCTGAAGGGATGCTGTGGAAGGGGAGCCAGAATGGGTGTTGTGGGCTACAGCGACCCGGGATGCACTAGGGATGAACTGGCCCTTAGTGCTCACTGTCAAATGTGTCGTCCTTTCTTATTTATTAAATTAACTTGGGTAACAATGTTATTTAACAATTCAGTTTCCTGTCTGATGGCAGTTCAGACAGTAAATGTCACATCTGCTTAATACTTTCATTCTTAACTATGACAAGTTTTCCCAGCACTTCTAAAAGAGACGCTTGTGATATGTTTCGTTCCCTGCTGAATGACAGTCATAAACCCAAATTTGCTCTGTCACCCATTATTATTATTGCTAATTGTTGTTTTTAGTAAGCCTTGTAGAGAAGTTACTCAGAACAGCAGCACAACAGTTCTCCCTACCATGGGAAAGGTCAGGATTTTCAGATGCTGCCACTCAGAGCCTGTAACCTATTACTCTGCATGTCAGCCACGGGTTTTCCTTTTCCACAGTCACACTGAAGGACAATTTCCAGGCATGTGCCTCTGCTCTCTTTTGCTGCCTGTTTAGTCCATCCCTTCCCTACAATGTCTCCCTGTCTTACTTGCCTTTCTGTTATAAGCAGTAGTGGTAAAGGAGCAGGAGAAAGGACACAAGCACATTGGAGCTAAGTGGAAAGAAAAACCCGTCTGACAATTGCTCACTAAAATAAAGGCGGGTGATCTCTGGCAATAAGTTTTCTGGAGGCCCTATGCAGATTCATGCCAGAGAATGAGAATCTGGCCCCAGAAACTGGAAGCGGGAGCGGAGCTGAGAGCAGAGTAACTGTGTAAGCAAGCGTCTGGTAATATTTCTCATTGGCTTAGTAAACTCAGATCTGCAGATGTACTTTGCTGATTGAAAATTTGGCCTTGGTTTTAAAGAAGAAGAAAAAAAAAAAAGGCAAAAAAACCCCAACCCTGTAGCTCTGTGCAGGTACGTAAGAATGTACCCAAGAATGTAGAAACACAGCTTTGTGGGCTTTATCAGGTAGGTATTTGCCAAATTTTCCATAAGAGTTCGCATGTTCAGAAGAAAATCACCTTTAAAAGCACCAATGGATGCTCAGTGTCCAAGGCATTTTGCAGAATTCGGGTTTTTACCCGGCTTCAATCTGGTTAAAAAGCCTCAAAGATGAGCCATTTCAAAGTACTTCACAAGACCCATGAGTCATGGGAAATCCTATCATATTTTCCCCTCTGGTTGAAAATGCAGAAGTTATGAATGGTAAAAAGCTATTAAATCAGAAATAAAGGACGCTGCACAATGGGTTGGTGAAAATAAATAACACCCCCCCCCCCATAGTTTTCCTCCAGCTTCTAATTCCCCGGGCACGAATTCAGGTATGGCAGCTCACCCTCGAAAAGGAGTGGTGTGCAGCTGTACCCCTTGCAGAGCTGCTATTCCTTCTCTTGGTTTCTTTACTGCTGCAGGCAAATAGAGATTTTAATACCACTCCTTTATCTAGCACAGTTAATTTCCCCACCCCGTACCTGCTCAGCCTCTCGGGCAGGTATGTTGGGGGGTGGTGGACCCAAGCTTTCATCTGCTCCCAAGTCTCCTGCTAACAAAAATGCCCATTTGTGATCCCACAGAACCTGCTCCGTGCCCAGAGCGATCCAGCCAGGCAGGTAGGAGGTGACGTCGTGTCCATATAACTTGGCTCTACCAGTGCTGCTGCTCCTGTGTTGTTATGATACCTGTATCCCATAGATATCTTTATTACTAGAGTAAATCCTGCCTGGAGCTACCGCTGGGGTCTGAGGGTAAGTATTATGCTGGCCTTTCAACTTCTTACTTCCATATCTATTTCTTTTGCCACTGTGATTGTTGAAATGCTTCTCCTTTTAATTTCTTTTCCCTGAAATGCTGTGGTCAGGTTGGCCAGGAATTCCTAATTGCAGGAAAGCACTAGGCAGGGGGTCTTAGTTGACCATAAACCATAACGACATTTGGTCAGAGGCAAGGTCTCACTTTCTATTCTCAGTCACCATTTTTGGAGCGTGTATTGGAGGTCAGAAGTTACTTTTGGCACAAATAAAAATGAATTCAAATAATAAGAGAAATATCCCATTTTTGCCTCTACTTTGTGAAAGAAATTGATGGGAAACAATTATTTTTCATCGCTTTCATGGTTAAAAGCTGTATGATTAAACTGGCTTTTAGCTTAGGGAAAACAGTGTGGTTCAGCTTTGCTCGTGTCACTGAGAAGAGTAGTCCTGTTCTCAACAAACCTGGAATGCCCTCACTAGTAAAGGGATTTCTAATGACTTCTCATTGCTACCTTTTATCAGGTTCCCATTCCTACATATTTTTTTCCTTTCCCACAGGTACTTCATCCTCTCTAACCACTTTCTTCTGCAGAAAAGACAATGCAAAAAGGGAAAAGAAGCCCAAATCACTGTAATAATGAAATCAGACTTGCACACGTTTTTGGTGGCATCCCTCAGAGCCTGATCATTGCCACCAGCCGTACAACAGAAAGCGGGGAACCCCAAACTCCGGTCCTCAGTTAATGTGGTGGGGAGAAAGCAGGGCTCACCAAGCATGGCTGGTGGAGTCCTCTTCTAGCATCTTGTAGCGGTTGATCTAGAGCCTAATCCACTTCTCTGTGCAGTGTGAGGGGAGACAGCAGCAACCTTTGGGCTTTCAGTTTCTGCCTTATCCCCCACCACTGTGTAGGATCTGCCATCTGATGTTCCCTTTACCAGTACATGTGAAGGGTTAGTAACACCCTTGAAACATCCTTCCATGTAAAATTAACCTGTCCTGCTTTCAGATGGTTGCAGAATTCCATACACTGTAATGAACTTGTGGTACTAATTTATTGTAAAATATCTTTCTGTGTATGTTAACTTAATGAGCTGTGTCTTGCCAAAGCTAAAAATAAGTCTCAATGTAAAAAAGCCTTATGGAATGAGCAGAATTGCTCCTTCCCACAAAAAACTTCATCTGTTGTCAAAAACATCTGATCATTTAACATCTCCAGTTCTCTGTTCCTTGTGGAATAACACTGGACCTCCTTACCCCTGCTCCTGCAGGTAGTGGGCCTAGTGAGCAATTTTAATATCATGTGTAGTGAGGATGCTGATGTAAGACTTACGAAAACAGGCATGAGGATATATGGATTTGGAAAAAAAAAATCCACTTGAGGTAAATACCTGGTATGGAAAAATTTTAATCCAAATTATTAAAGTTTAGGAAGATCAAAGCATCTTAAAACAGGTCTTCATTACAGGAAGCGTTAGGTAAGAGATGAAGCTCTCGGCCCTGCTGGTAATCATCACCTTAAGTAATCAGCTCCTTAAGAAGGTCACATACTGTTCTGTCTTTGAAAAGCTGCAAGCTAATTTTGAACACAAAAAGGCCTGCACAGTGATTATTGGAGTGAACCTTGCAGCTACCCACATATAATTCAACTGCGGCCACGTCTTTTCTGCTTTGTTCCTTGGCAAACCCCTTGGTAGTGGTTCTGTGTGTATTTCAGTTGTGTTCAATACCTAAATGTGACCTCTTTCACTGATGTCAAACTTGCACGGAGGAAAGCAAGCCGCAGGCTTTGCTTTTGTTTGTTGTTAAACCCTGGGTCTCACTTGTGTGTGCTGGCCACCATTGCTTCTGACACATCACAAGGCTCATCTTTGTTCCAGTTCATCCAGCTGCCACTGGTGCTCTCTGAGGCACCACCACCTGGGTCACACAGCAGGAAAAGACTAAACTTGCTGCTCCACATCAAGGAAGCAGCTAGCAGAAGGAAGTGATGGGGCTCCTTACTCTAGATCCAGTGGCCGTGAGACTGGTCAGAGCCAGTGGTGCTCTGATGCATGCTTCCGTATCTCAGAGGGGACTGCTTTGATGCAAGGACATGAGATGACCTTTGTGGATTAGGGGAAGAAACAGTGTGGCTTATTATGTGTGTCAGTAACACTGTAGGGTATCCCAAGCATAGGTCAGAACCTTGTGTGCTGGATCCCATTTACAAGACAACCCCAGTTTCAGGAGATGGGAGTATGCTGTATGGATCCAGCAGGTACAGATGGTGGGGATCAGTTCGATGAACAGATACAGAGTTTAGCAGGAAAAATAAAGTCCCCCTTTTCTAAGGAGAGTGATTTGCAGGCATTGTGAAAGACAGCAAAATGCTCCCTTTATACCTTTGGGCAGATGTTTTGCCACATGAAGAGCACTCTGAAATGCAAAGTGCGTGTTTCTTGGTTATTGTGCAGTAGATTTTCCCTGTGCTGGCTGGTCACCATGGTGCTGGACTGGGGAAGCTGCAAGTCAAAGTCTTTACAGAGCTGCTCGGCTGAATGTCTTCTGCTTTTCATTGTCCACTAAAACCAATCTAAATGGAAGATGAGAACCTGCCTGCTTTAGGCTCATATGCAAGTAACTGTAGGACCAGACAGCAGCAAGCTGAGTAAATGGTTTGGCCTCTTCAGGAAATCTGCAGCAAACAGGTCATTCCCAAAATACTTTTTGAGGTAATGGGAAGTTGGCAAAAAGAAATCATTAATGGAGAAAATACTGATGAAAGGAAGTGTTTGATATCTGAAACAGTCGGTTTTCATCCTGATCCTGTTGGGGTTTTTGTATATAGCTTTTAGGGTGCCCTTAAGTCTTCTCAAGAGGTTATTACTTTTCCAGTGGCATTAGAAAGGCTGAAGTTATATTTGCAATGAGGGTAAGTGACTCTCTCTGAGGTTTTGGCATCCACAGCTCAAGATTAACTAGAAATGCAGGCATATAGTAAATCTGAAAATCAGTCCCTTTTGGCTCTGCATGCTCCAGAGAAGCCAGACTAGGTTTTGTGAGCAGGACCAGAGCAGGATCACAGTATATACCATGCAAGGGACATATATCTGGAAAAATTAGGTTACACAGGATGAATTCCTGCTCATAAAGTGGTAGCCTCTGTTCTTTTTGTTCAGACTATCTCATCCATGGAAGTCAGGGAAGCTCAGATGTTGGTTGCATTGATGGAAACAGCAAGACCTCCCTTTCTGGTATTAGTTTTGGCTCACCAGAGATGTTATTCTTACAAGTTTCTGTAATTTACGATCACCTCAGGTTTCCAGTTCCCAAAGTAAAAGAGCTCCATTCAGCATCTGGAGTAGATTAATGCATGGACTGCTAATCCAGAACTGGTTCTTGACATGCTCCACAAGTAGGGAGATGGCTTCAACCACGATGAGGTGAAAGGCCAAGGAGGACCTGGCAATGCAAAACCATGGGACAATGGGGTAATACTGATGGGCTATGTGTATATACATACTGCCATATACACAGCTGTATCTCAGTTGTACAGGAATGTTCCTTGCCCCACCAGCAGCTACTAACTTCCCTTCAAGAAAGAAAACCCTTGACAGACTTGAAGTGATGAGTAACGGCTCCACTTTGTTTGATTCCAGCTGCCACACAGGCATGTTGGTCCCTCACTGGCCCAGCAAATTTGAATGTCTTAGCCCTTTCTTTTTGTCTCATGCCTGCCCTCCCACCTACCAATCGCTTGCTGCTGTGGCATGGCCAGGTCATCTTCTCTCAGCAGACACTGCAGTTGCTTTTACAAAGAAAAAGAAAGTGGTACACACCTAGGGAAATGTCAGCACTTAAACCCGAGTCTTGTTTTTCCATCTGAGCCGTCATCGCTGGATCCTCTGCCCTGCCTTACAAGTGGGATTGAGGAGGTGGTTGTTTTGGCTGGAATTGGAGAGGCACAGGTGGTACCACCAGCTGTAAATTGGAGGAGGCACTTCCTGATTATGACCACTGCCTACACGCGGATCATTGCCAAGAGAGGAGCTGGAAGGCACAGAAGCCTTCTCCTTACTTGGAAAAAGGGCCCAGGGGAATCATCGCTCCCCTTTCCCTCTGCAGGCTTCCACCTGTAGGCTTTGGGCTTCTTCGCAAATGTTGGATTCCCATAATGCTGTGATGTGAATAACTCTCAGCCTCCATCAAGAGATGGAAAAACCAAGGCACTGAGTGTTTAAATCTGTGCATCTAACATTTAGGGAATGGGGTCTGTATAAAGGCACTGGGAGATGCAAGTGCACAGCGCACTGGAGAGCCAGCTTACTTTCAGGGAATTCAGCATGGATTAAGCACAGTAAAGTAAGTGGTGAATAATTCCTTGATCCCTGCAAGGTCAGGATTTTGCTCTCCAGCTTTAAATGTCAGTATTGAGAGGCTTGTACCAAGCTGCAGAGCAAGCATGCATCTGGCTTTCCTGTGGGGAGTTTGGGATGTTATTCCTGGGGGCATTCTTGGAGGGCACTGCCCTTCTGCATAGGCAAGACCACCGTGGTCTCCGCTATGAGCACACACCACCCTTTGCAGTTATGTGTCTTTATTGCCAGCTCTGGTGCTCATGTCTCCACCTTCCCAGGATGGAGGCCTCTGTTGCTGGCCCTGGCTTACCTTGCCTTCAGAAAACTCAGGGTGCCTTGAATCCCGGGTTGCCAAAAGCCCTTTCCCTGAGATGACTCCTCGTCCCATTGCCTTGGTTTTCATCTTGAGTGCTGAGCATGGGTGCACTGTCAGGAGGGGAACTGGAGGGTTAACCCACCACGTGTGCTCCAAACCCATGCCTGAGAGGAGAGCGCCGCATTCAGAGATTAAAGTCACAAACTGAACCCCCCCAGGGCTATTGATGAGATCCCAGCGCAGGGCTGCCAAGCCGAATTCCCAC
>JAVHNF010062339.1:39581-50167 GCA_034783455.1 Micropsitta finschii
TCAGTGCCAGCACTGCTCCGAGCAGTGAGCTGTTGTGGCACCAGCTTGGAAAGCAAAACAAGTCACAGGTATCTCATGCAGGAGGCATGGAGGGAGAGGCTACTCATCACTGCTGCTGCTTTGTGTTGGGGTTGGTGAGGTTCCCCCTCAGTGTGAACAGCCAAGAGAGCGAAGAAGGAGTTCTAAAAACACTCTTGCTGTCTGTGGTGTGGAGGAATGGTTCTGTGTGGCAGTGTCTTCATTGAGATGAACGGGAGGGGTGGGGAGAGCTTGCAAAAGCTTATTTCACAAAGCTGAGTGGGAGTCAGGGGGCACAGGCAGGAAGACCTGAGTGGGGGCTGTGAGGAAGCGTCTTCCCTTAGTGCTGGTATGAGTGGAGGGAGAGGAGAGAAAAGGCCCACCTCCACCATTGCTAAGAAGGCTGAAAAGAAAACCCAAGTGTGGGATTTGTGTTTCTCACAAAAACAGCAAAAGCTACTGTTTTCATAGGAAAAATGTCATTAGAGGGAGCAAAAAAGCACATGTGGGACTGAGAACATCTGCTGCATGAAGCTGCTTGAAAAACAACTGAGCAGCAGCATGGGCAAAACAAAAATGCTGCACTGCATACGGCAGGCCCTCCTGACCACAGAGGGAAAAGGAGCCTCTAGGCAAACGTGGTGCGGAGCAGGTTGTGAGCTGGCCTTAGATGAGGCAGCAGGGCAGAGAGCAGCCAGCAGTGGGGAATGGCTCTGGGAAAGGTGATCCAGAACAGCATCGTCATCCAAGTTATCTGCATGACTGATGGCTGACAGTCACAGCAATGGGCAGCTGGCCCTGCTTTCAGGAAGCAGTCTTTGATTTAGTATCGGTAAGTGATCACATATATGTTATAAAGAGCCGTGTTACCTGTTTTGCTGCAAAAATAGGATCCTAAATGATAGGGGGTTTTGTGTATTCAGTTTCTCATCTTCCTACACGCAGTCGTTCTCCTCTCCAAAACAAATTCAGCTCTAACTATGAAAATGGTCAGTGCTCATGGAGATGTGCTGCAGAGTCTTTCTGGAGGATGGGGTTTTGTGGCAGTTCACCTGGTTATGAAATTTTGCATACCTGTATGTTTGTTTTTTCCCTGAGGGAGGATGATGGGTGGATAAAAGCAGTGTGCAGTGTTCAGACAGATACTTCTATTTTTTTTTCCCCTGAGCATAAAGAATAGCTTTACTGGCACTGGGTTGCACTGAGGGTCTGGCCACCATGCTGCAGGTCAGTGGGAAGCCTGCCGGTGGCATGGATCTTGTAATCCTTCCCTTGTGGTTTTTTTTTTGCAAGATTGCTGTTCTTATTCTCGGGCTGTAACTCCTTTGTCCAGCTAGTGTAAAAAAACGTTGTTGTTTGCATGCATGAGCCTCTGGAATCCACAAGGAAAATATGTCTAATTTGGTGTATCTGATACGTGGACGTACGGATCCTCAGTGTCATGTTTTCAGGTGCTGGTCTGTTTTAGATCTCTTGCTTCCTCCCACGTTTTAACAGTCACCTATATATACTGTCACCTATATACCGTGCTTTTGTAAGCATTTATGGATGCGCCTCTCTTTTACATGAGCTTTCCTTTTATAATGCCGAGCAGGATAAATTTCTCATCTTGAACCTTTGCTTCGATGATTAATTTATTTTAATGGAGTCTGGCACGTTTTCACAGGAACTTTATTTGCTTTATGGGTACATATGCAAGCTGCAAAAGATTTGCATGTCATAAGCATTTGAGACTGAAAAAAATGAATGATGATTTCCCATAGTATATCAGGCCTTAGCTACCCTTCTTTTAAAGTGGTGATGCTTCATTTTGTGATGCTACTGTAGGTTCTGTGTAAAACACCTTGAATTTCAGGAGGCTTTGCTCAGTTTCTCAAGGTTAGTATATGCAGCTGCTGTGCCTTAATCTTGACTAGATATAAGCTTGATTTCTTAAGAATCTTCAAAGCTGCTGTATGTAACAAGTGACAGAAACCATGGGCCTAAATCTGCCTGGCAAGGCTGGATGTAAACTAGTTTAATGTCAGTGGCAACAGTAAGTCTGGATTCACCTGAAGCTGTGAGAGATGACTTTCTGTGTATGCCATTTTAGATATATAGCAGTTGGTGTAGAGGGGTTGTCTGTGTTTTATGCACAAACCTAAATGATGTGAATAGCATGAACACGTAAATTGCAGACCCGAATTTTCACAGAAGTTCGGGAATGTGGTTTTTTTTGGGTCTTTTTTTTGTTGAGTATACAGAGAGGGTGATGAAATACCAATAATACGTCCCTCTTGCTGTTTGGTTTCTTTTTATGCTCAATAGGATGGTTATCCTGATTTCCAGGACACGGTCCAAACACTCTATCAGCAAGACAAAATGCCACTTGCTTTGGCTAAAGGGAAGAATGAAGACTCAACAGCTCTTAATTCCCAGGTAAACCAACTAGACTACACTGTGAATAATACAGACATGTCTTTGTACATTGATTTTGGTGTATTGTTTTGATGACTAAAGTAATTACCATCAGTTTTCAAAGGCTGCCGAGCTTAACTGTGATTGCATCACTCTTAATTGGGGTTTACTTCTGGAAGTGTTCTGACACAGTACTACAGCTTTAGCCTTGTTAGTTCCGAGGAGGTAAGATCTAGTGTAGTAGGCTTGAAAAATACGTGACTGCCTGTTGAGAGCAAGTGGGGTACTATTGGTACAGTATGTGCTGTGTTACTTGCGTTATTAGCTATAAATGGAAAGTTCAAGTTACTGAGTGTAGAGGAATAGAGTAGGCGATCTTGGAGTCCTCAGTTCTGACGTTTCTTACAAGAAGAAAGGCCAGTATAATTAGGAAATAGAGAACCTCTGGATCTGAGAGGATAAATTGCCTAAATAACATCTACCCTTGTGGCAGTGCATTGTTTTCAGGTGCCCAGAAAGCTTTCTAGAAATGAAGACGGGTTTTAGATGCTTTGTCTTTCCCGTAGTGTATCCCAGCCTTCAGGCAAAATGCGCATCTCCTGCTGCCAGTTGTTGCCAAGGAGGGATTTCATGCTAAGTTACAACAAATTGCATAGCTGATTTGAGCAACTGTAATCACCAAATTTTCACGTAAGATTACGGAGTTACATTCCTGTTTCCTGAGAGTGGATGATCTTTTTCCTTCTTCTGTTGCAAAGTGGTGTACAGCGATACAAATGTGTTCATTGTGGTACATCAAAAACCAATCATGCTACATGTTCTGGTGTCACATAATGATTACCTGAACTTGATTTTTGCAAGCTTATTTTCGTTGTGTATATGCTTCAAAGCTTTCATTGGTTACTGCTGCGTAACAATGGACTAGAAATTCATTTTAAGCTTAAAGGTACTGTGACTATACAGGGTTTTCTGTGGTGATCAGAAGGTCAAGGTTTTGGGGCTGTCCCAATTAAATAACAAAAATGGCACGAGTGAGAAATGTTCTACTCGTTTAGAAAACTGTCGTGAAGTTCAGAAGTTGTAAGAGCAGTGATGGAATAGCAAAAAGCACACTTGAAAGTAAACTATTTGGACAGGTTCTTCTTTTACTTGCCTCCCAAGACCAAGCTTGAACTCTCAGTGTTCTTCTGCAGAACCTGATGAGCTCTCATCCAGAGTAAGTAAATATTGGTCATGTCATTACCCTGCCATCAGGGCCATCACTGTGCTGCAGAAGCTCAGATTTTGCTTCCATTGTATTTGTAAGTTGTTGAACTATGCAGGGTAAGCAGACCTTCATGGGAAGTCAGGGCTTTCATCATCTGCCAGGAAAAGTCCTCTGCAGTTAATGGGCCTGTGTACCAGTTGAAACAATTACTACGTTACCTGGTAGAGAAATGCCTTTTCCCCAATCAGTTGTAGATATTAAGGTTGTACACTTTCTGTTCCTGTGTTCATCGTGGCTCTTCTAAATCAACTTTCTTGACTTGTGGTTTTATTTTTGCAAGATGCTTATTTACATTCTCGGGAACAAGATTATAGTGGAATTAGAATTCTCTTGGCATTAAAGTCAATGACAAACATTCAGACGCCATTTCCTCCCACGTTGCACCGCATTGTTTAGTTTCACTCTCGAGAGGTGTATAGGTCTTGTTCTTCTTCTAGACAGACATTTCACACCTTTATCCCCCACAAACATACTGTGATCCTACACTTTCAGAATGGCAGATTTTTAAGCTTGTGTAGTGCTGTTGCCTAAAATAAAGATTCCAAGATGTCTGGTGAAATCTTGGCATAAGTTTTTAGCAGATGTTGCCATTGCTCTTGGAATACTTTTTGGAATACTTTGTGAAGACATATATTTGAACAGAGCTAACTGATAATTAAGACATTATTTTCTGCTTTTCTTGAGATTCTCTTGACATAGCCTGCAGTCCTAATGTGCAGAAAGTGTTTTTGTGTTTTGAAAGAGCAGAATTTAATGTTGCATTTCTGTGTGGTTGAACTACAGGAGCTTGCATTTTAAGTACTCTCGAGTGACTCAGAAGAACAGTATGAAAATCTATGGGTGCAAAAATATTTTGTTTGCCTGGTAGTTTTGAAGAAACCGTAAAGCACACATCTGTACATATGAGTCAACAAAAACCTATATCTAGGCTGTTAGTCTTATCATCTGATAATGGTTTTTTCCCTGTGTTTTGACTCACTGTATGTATGTATAGAGAGAGATATCTTTTTTCCTTTATTTGCAGTCAGAAAAGGTGATGGCAAAACAGATGGAATTTCTTTGCAACCAGGCTGCGTTAGAGAGACGTCTTTCCACAGGGTGTTACAGGCAAAACTCAGAAGAGCACAGCCCAAATGGCATGTCATTAGATAACACTGACGGACAAGGTACGGTAGCTTCCAGGCATGGTGTTGCTGCCAGCAAATACATTTGGTATTATGCAACTTTTGTCAGTAGTGTTACTTATCTAGTATGGAACACTGAGTGCTGAATGGACAAGTCAGGATCTCTGCCCTGGAGTGCTTAGAGTCTAAGTAATGCAATCAGATGTACAGTCACATTCTGCTCTGTTACTCTAATGTAGCCAGGCAAACTGCTTTCTCTATGGATAACCCTATGGGGAGGGAGGAAGGTAGGGTGCATTAGTATTACTGAGGGCAAACCTTGGCTCTAGCTTTATCCTAAGTTTTCAGAATAGAGCAGGATGTTGCATTTTGTTTGTGTTCCTGCTTTGTGGAAATTGAAAGTAAAGCAGATAATGTAGTTGGTGCCCCTTTTTGTTTACTTGTTTGTGCAGTCTAGGAACAAAGCCTGAGGAGCTGGCTACGTAAATAACTTAGAATTAACTAGATTCTAATGGTGTCCTTAGTAGCTTGTTACTCTTCAAAAAGCTTACAGTTTAGTGGTTCTCTCTTTGATTTACCAACTGGCTGTTCCTTAGCTTGAATTAATTGTAGCAGTGTTTGTTTTGTTTGACTGTTTTCTGTTTAGATTTCTTTTTTTACTGTTGTGAAGGGAGATAAAATGTTTTAAGCACAAGAAATACAACCAGAAGTTTTTGTATCTGGTGGGGTTTTTTGAGCTAGTTTAAGGGGGGAGGTAAGCAGTAGAGAAGGCAACTAAAGGAATCAATAGAAGTAAGCATTAAACCAGGTTTTCATTTGTGCGTATTGGTCAGGCAAAGCGGTACACAGTTATACAGGAAGAATTGGGACGTGTGGCTCCAGCTGTTCTTGATAGTGCTAGCCTCTTTATGCCATTTATCCATTGTGCAGTGGGAGCAGGAATTTTTAGGATCTCAAAGGGGTTTTTGAGCAGAATGAGAGTTTTAATTTTACTTTTGGTATGGCTGAGTGTCCCTTTCCAGCAATGCCTGTGTCTGCAAAGCAGCGTATTTACATAAGATTTGTTTTGTTAGAAACCTTCCATGAGCAGCTTGAAATTAGGATGCAATTTTCCTGATAGTATGTCTGTAAGTCCCTACCTGTTTAATTTCTAATAGTGCTTTGCTTCTAATGGATCAACGTTTTGCTGTGACCACCTTCCAGGTGAAAGACCGCTGAACCTCCGAATGTCCAGTCTGCCAAGTAGACAGTTGCAGCACATTTCACTTGATGGAGAGCAGCATGTTGGAAAACCTCTGTGCAGTGATTTGATCCGGCTTTACCCCAGTGGTGAGGCGAAGTCCCAGTCTTCGGGTTAGTGCTGCCTCTTGTAAATTACCCACTGTTTCTTAAAAGGCTGTGATGAACTAGCACACGATGTCTCCGAGTGAAGAAGCTAGTAGCTCAGCCTGGCATGCTTTGTGTGTAACCTTGTAATCAAGGCTTTGGACAGAGCTTCCACAGCAGTGTCACTTGTTAATCTGGAATCAGATTGAATATTATTTGGGAAAAGCTTACAGAGTGCAGTAACTTAAGTTCAGATAAGCAAGTTCTGGCCTTTGTCTGTCCTCAGAAAGTGGTATTGACCCAAACTACTGCTTTTAAATACTTAGGTTGCTGTTGTACTGCAGTTTGATTATAATGTGGTTTCACCCTTTATAAAGGAATCAGGCTTTTTTATAAAAAGACTTTTATTCTGGTTTATAAGGACCAGTGATGTTCAGTTTTAACCCAGCTGGGCAGGGGGAGGCAGAATTCATTGCTTCAACTGCTGGTATCCATATGGTTTGTGGTCCTTTTTCTTGAATGAAGAGCACAATATATTTGTTTCCAAGCAGTGTTTTTCAACATTATTCTTTTTTCTTTCTTAACGCAGAAGGCCTTGGTATTTTAAAGGATTTTCCTCATTCGGCTTTTAACAACATAGAAAGGAAGGTCATAAAAACAGAACCTGAAGACACAAGATAGTCATTCTGCTCTGGAAAATGGTGTCGTAATAACGAATGAAACTTCACAAGAGAAAAAAACCAGCCTTAATAACCAGTGTTGCCTCATTCAAATAAGAGATTTCAATAGCCAAAGCCTAAAAACTGGTACAGTAATGTGTGGAAACAGGAAAGCAAGAGACACTGCAAACTAAAACAGTAATACAGGTGGATAAACATTCCTGTAAAAGTGGTTTTGTAACATGGGAAGATTCACAAATTAATATTGTGGGTCTTCATTATTTAAGAATGTATTATGTATTTGTATAACTTATCAAAGTAAATCTAGATGTCGGGACGTGTATTGAGTCCAGTAGATGTGGCTACAGTTCATTTTACTTGAAATTTCAATGTCTACTTTAAGTGTACCTAGCGTAGATATGGTTGTTAAACATTTGAATTAAAATTCATTGGAAAATTAGGAATGCGAACCTTGTGACACAATTAACAGCAAGTTTGCAACAATATTTGTAGAAAAAGGAAAATGCGTAAAATATTTCATGGTTTAAAATGTTATGTGGATATAGCATTTGATAGACCTAGACCCTGATTCTGTATTATAGCGGACGTACTTGACACTTAACTATTGTTACATCACTTTCAATGGTTTCAGCAGCCTTTGTGTAACACACTTACAGCATAATACCTACCTACAGTTCAGGAGTGTAGAGAATGCCAGTTGGAAGAGGCCATGTGATTGGCTCCCATTTTCTTGGGGAAAAAAACCTATGGTTTGATAATACTGTACAATTACTGAAATCTCAGCTGGTGGGAAACCCAAGAGACAATGTAGCATGGACAGGGCTGCAAAAATTGTGATTCAGACCATTATAACTTTTTGGACTTCTCTGTGGATCTTTCAAAAAACAAAAAGCATCCTAGGTATGGCAGAGGTGAAGTATGGTGCATGATCTATGCATCGACGTAAAAGGTTGCACTTGATACCCAGAAACCATAAGATCTTTTGGAGGAGACGACGAGGAGTTACGCCTTTAGCGTGTGACTCCTAATTAAGTGCTGTCCAGCCCACATGATTCTATGAATATACCGTATACTGCATACAGTATGCCAATACGTTTCTTTATGTATGTGATTAATTAACATCTGTATTCTTTATTTATTTGACAGTTTTTATTTTTTTGTACATTTTCACTTTTGCAGATGTCGTTTTATCTAAGGAGAAATAGTTGGCATATAACTGCAGAATTTACCATGGTGTGTCTGTGTGCATCCGTTTTTCCTCTGCGCAGCTCCCTCAATAAGAGTTGCTTCCCAGCAGTCAAAACAGTTATATGCCTCAGTTTCTGAATACAGTTTTTGCTTACAACATGTTCTGGAGGAGGAAGGGAGGGCTGAAGACAGTAAGTTACCATGCCATCGGGTGAACTTCCATATTCAGGTGTGCACTTCATGTCTGCAGTTTGCTCTGTGTCATAGATGTGTATTAACGATTCAGTCACAGTCTGTGTTGTACTGGAACAGTCAGCAAAATGTGAGCTGAAATGTCTGCACTGCAGTCTCTTATCACTGTAAACATATCTGATTCTTTTATCACTTTTGATTTGTGGAACAAAGCTTTATAGTAGAAACACCAGTAAACAACTTTTTATACTATTAAAATGTTTGGTTTTTAAAAAACTGTTTCTTGAACTGTATGGTACTGTTTCACTTACTGAAGTATCTTCAAGCAATGGAGTTCGCAGCTTTGCTGTTAGAAATAAGAGATTGAATGTGTAGTTATATTTCCTCTTTCCTGTTGTGTGAGCTAGTGATGCGGATAAGATTGTAACGTTAGCCAGTGCCCTGGTTAGTATCTGAGTAGCTTTCATGAGACGTGTATGGAACTTGTTAAAGGACAGCTTAAGGCTTGAACTGTACAGCTGGTGTGATAGAAGGTACCAAGCAACTAAACTTTAGAGATGCAGGAAATGTTCTGGCTTTTCAACACCTGGCATGATCAACAGTTGTTGCGTGGATCACAGAAGAAGCTCTTAAGCTTGCTGGTCTCTTCGATTAAAGTGAGAGGAAGGAACAAGAACTTGCTAAGCAGCACGCTGTTTCAGTTGAGTCCAGAATCTATTTTGTAAACACTAATGTATTAAATTTGCTATAAATTAAAGTATATAACAGTTATATTTTTGAGTTGTAAATACAGTACTTTGTGTCACGACCAGTTGGTTCTCTCCAGGATGATATTTCAGTCTATAGTCCAACAGGCCATTTCAGTCTCAATAAGCTGGAAGCAATTTTTTTTACTGGTTTGCAGCTGTATGATAATTACTTTTTTTTAACCTGGGGGGGAGGCGGGAGGTGCATCCCGAGTTTGCACATACATTTGGTAATAGCAAATACTCAAGCATTGGTCTTTCCATGACAGAGGTCTTGGAGGACTGCGACTTGGCTTAGCCTCTGGAGCTGCAGGTGGAGGCTTGCCCTCATCTGCTCTGGAGGGGTTGGTAGATTCAGGGTGCCCTGGATCAAAGGCCGGCCCTGCAGACGATGCCTGTTCTTATTCACATGTTTATATTGTTGCTTACAAAATAAAATTCACCGTGAGAACTCTGTAGCTTCCCCAGGGTTTTTCCTTCTTTTTTATTTTAATGGTGTTCTCTGAAAGGAGATGTTATCTTCTGCAGATGGGGGAGGAGGGAGCAGCTCTCTCCGGAGGAGACCTTTTCCTGCTCTTGTGGTTGAGCCCTCATTTATGGGTGCCCGTATGTGCACAGCCTGCGGGGCTGTAGTGGGCCAAGGCAAAGGGGGAGGAACTGAAACACAGGAAGGGTCTGTGCAGCATGGCAGCCTTAATGCTCTTTCCACCTCTGCTCTTGTGTGTGCTTACACTGGCACAGCACTGCAAGCAGCAGATCTGCTGGGGAGTGGTACCAGGCAGCGAGAGGTGGTCTTTGGGGCTTCGGGGGACGAAGCATCGCTGCGCAGCCTGCCCTCAGGTGTCTGGTGGTCCACCCTGTTTCAACTGGCTTTATGAATGGTGGCTCGCATCTCAGCTGAAGAGTTGCTGGAGGACACAAACCGAATGGGAGGTGGCGTATAAAAAGGGAAGAGAAACAGGCCAAGGAGCAGAAACATCCACAAGAAGTGGAGGAACCCACCAAAAACCTTCAGAAACATGCAGGTTGCTGGGTTGGTGTAAAAGTCAGGTGCGCTTCAAAGCAGAGGGGCCCAGCCTGATGGAGTTGAGTAAAGTGCAATCCCCCTGACTTCTCCCAGCTCAGATTAAATGTGGGAAATCAGAACCAATGGCTTACTGTCTGCTGGGTTTTGTCTGCACTCCCAATGACATCTTGCCCTTTTCTGGGAGAGGGAGGAGGAAGGCAGGAGCTAGGTACTGCTGTCCTGAAGGAGCAAGGCTGGGACAGAATGTGCCACAGTTGGTTGTTGATCTTCCAGGCTGCACGCAAGTGTAACTGGGAGACCTTTAGATGTCGTTTTTAGCTTGCTCTGGGCTCAGCAGTGGGTACCTGCAGTTCAGTAAAGCCGTGGTACGCTGGACTGGCATGGTCCTACCAGGACCTATGGGCTTGTGGCAGCCTCACCAGGTTCTGTGTCTCATCAAGGTGCTGTGAAGCTTTGGTGCCGTGAGGTCCTCGTTGGAAAGCGCTGTTGGATTAAACAGGCATCACAGAAGGGTCATTAATGTTCATCTGAAATGTCAGGAGGTGCCAGTTTCTCGTGCAGCCAAAAAACCTCATTACTGTTAAAGCTTCTATTGCTGGTTACCTGCCTAAAGCTCCTGTG
>JAVHNF010062340.1:0-13467 GCA_034783455.1 Micropsitta finschii
AGATGCACTGCACAGGACAGTACATTTAGATGCCCTCTTAAGTAAACTAGAATTATGCAAGAATGAAACAGAAACATAGAACTATTTACCCTGTGAAAAGCTGCATCCTAACTTTGGGGAATATTAAAGCAGCTTAGTGTAATCTGGGTAGAAATAAATGATGCCTTGAAGGGACTGGGGGGAACATTTAAGTGGAGCCTCCTGAATATTTCAGTACCCTTAGTTCAGAGGAATAAGATTCTCATTAAGAACAAGTCCCATTCGCATCCTCTCTGCTGTCTGGTTCCAAAAAGTACAAAAGCCAAACACTAAATTTGTTTTCTAGTCGTTCCAGTCTCAACATGAAATCAGATGATGGGCTGAGACCGAACTGCAAAACTGCCCAGATAACAACAGCCATCATCAGCATCCCCACGCCACCGGCACTCACTCCAGAAGGTGAGAGCAGACCTTCACCCAGCAGCCCTGGCCACACCACGAACATTCCCACCACCACCACAAGCAACATAGTCAAGGTCTCTGCCTTGTAAGACGTCTCATGCACAGAAGGAGGCTGGAAGACCAGTGCCCCTCTCCCTCCACACCTCCATGTTCCTTTCTTGCTGCAAATTGTGCCTGGATGGACCAAGCTGACATTTTGTCATCGAATTAGCAATGGAGACCTAACGAGGCAGCTTTCTCCAGACTCGTGTCATGCTGTGGACTGAGGAAGGCTTAGGAAAGGGAGGAAGAGGCTGGTTAAAGGAAAAACCTGCACTGAGAGCGGGTTGTGCCATGGTACAGGGCAAAAATCACCTGCAGAGACTGGAGGGAAAAAATCATCATGGCAACAAGAGAGTCAATAAAGAAAATGGGAATATAACACTGTGTATCGCAGCACCTTTTTAAAGGTTTTTAATGGATAATATTTATTCATGAGGAAATGACTGAAAAGGTGAAAAACAATGGATTTTGTGAATTTTTTTTCTTCATGGAGCAGAACCTTTAAACCAACCAAAATTTCACATTTTGGTTTTTTTTCTTTTATAGGAAAAGCTATAGACAAAGAAGCCACCTGGCACAAAAACCTATTCCATTCCCGTGTGTGTGTGCGTGCGAGTGTGCAGCACAACCCATGAGTTACCCAGAGCAAGAGCACGTGCCCATGATTGGCTGCACAGTAGGAAAACACAAGCACGTGTCAGCACACCCATGTGCACACACACACACCTACTCCACCCTGGATGGCATTCTTTATTTAGCCAATTTTGTATCCGCCTTTTAAGTCAATACAGTGCAATTGCAAACAGTGTGTTTGTCTGCTAATTATTGTCTGTGGAAACATATTTGTGCAACAAAAAAACCAACAAGAAAACAAAAAAAGACAAGCTTTAGTAGAGTTTTAGTCCCACAGGGGGATCTGCTTTCTGATTTTGTTATCACTTCCTTGTAAGAGTGTGACTAGATTACCAGCTCTGTATTTTTAAACAGGAAAACAGTAAAAACCAAGGTAGGATTCTTTTTTAATCCTGGACACACAAATGGCAAAGAATGAGAAAGCACCGAGCTCAACTGCATCACGCCTTCATCAGGCTGACAGAGGTTTCTTGTAATGTATGCCCATGGGGTTTCATTTTTGGTTTCTCTAGATCAATTTCTTTGCTAGCACTGGATATACAACCTATTGTAAATAGTAGCCAAATAATTTCTGGATCTATACTTGACAATAATTAACCCCAGGGCCAAATATCTTGCATGGACAGAGAGGTATTTGGCTTTTTCAAAGTCTTAGGACTCCAGCTGTCTCATCAATGGCTTTCTGGGTTGCATTGATTTTGGGGGTAGACTAGGTTTGCAGTTTTATTTCTCCAGTCCCAGTATAAGATCTATAGCATGCGTCCACTTGAGAAGGGGGAATATTACTGGAGTTTGGAAAACACTTGATCAAGTGTGGTACAGACAGCATTTTCTTTCTGCAGTTCTACACTTAGTTTGGGAAAAGTCACACTTCTAGTGAACCAAAACCTGCAGCAGCACTGTGTGGTATGGCCAAGAAGCTGACACTTCTCACTAAGCTGTGGTCAGACCCTGCACCTCTTTCCGAGATCTTTCTTGGAATGATTTATTGTAAGGAACTAGTTCTGAAACACAACTGATTTCCCCACCACTGAGTAACATTTTCCTTCCATTCTGCCTTTCTCAAGTCCCCTTTTCATACCAGGTAGGACCCAGGAAGGGCAGAATGAGGAACACCATCACCCAGCTTTCCATCTCCCATACACTTTGGTTAATTACTGTGGTCATGCACAAACGCCTCTTCAAGGCCCTACACACACCCAGGAATAGTGATGCACCCAACAGCTTGTAGCTAATAAGTGAATATTTTAAATGTCCTGTTTCTGAACAGTGATTTTACCAGCACTGGAGTTAAAAGAACTACATGAAGGATGTTTTAGGCTGATTCAGCAAAGGGATGGCTTTTTTTTTAACATCTGTCATAATCTATCTTGATGTAATATTTATATACACATATACATGCATACACATATAAATAAATAGACATATACATGTATAGATAGATAAATAGATCTACATGCTGACTTAAACATGCAAGCTAGCAATGTGCTTTGTTAGCACTCCTAACCTAGGCTAAAGAACAGACTCGGATGACTGATGCATTAACTCGATAGCCTCCTTGGAAACCTACCACATCCTAGGAATATTAGGGCTATGGCTAAAAGCCTTCAGTAGCTGCACCAGCTTACAGTCATTTATTCCAGTGCTGTAATATGTTATCCAAAACTACGTTTAGTCCTGTTTTAAATGATTAAAACGCTCGGCCTTTGCTGCTTCCTGTAGGAGGTTATACTGCAGTTAATCTTACCACAAGTGAGTTTTTCTTGACGTTTTAATTTATCCTTTGCTTTAATTTCATTATTTGTCATCATCTGCTCCCCATCTGAACACCCTCACTCTTGTAGATCAGAGGCCTTGCTCTCCACCACTCACTACCTTGCAACCTCATCAACACTGGCACAGAACAAGGGTTAAATGTGACAGTGCTGACTGGGCACAGTGCTCCTTCCAGTGTGCAGGAGTACATGATTACAAAGAGCCAGGGACTCACCATGGACTCTCACTGCTGCCTTTCTTATTCCCGATTTACTGTGGAGTGGTAAACAAACCACTTCATCTCGCTGCACCCATTTGTCTGTAAATAGCAATCACGGCAGCCCTTGCCTGGAGCACTATTGGTGTGTTTAATTGCCATCAATACAGATGCTTTTTGGGAAGAAAAAAAAAAAAGGCATTTTTAAGAGGAAGATAAAAAAATATATATAAGGAGGAAAGTCAGTCCCTGCCTGCTTGGGTGAGCCCGAGGTTGTCAAGGCAGCCATGGCCTTTGTTCTCTTCCATAGAAGAGGAATCATTGTTATCCTTGCTCAAAAATATATGGCTTGCTTCTTCTACCATTAACTTAGCAGGTGCTGCCCCATGCAGTCAGTACCTCAGCACAGACTTTCAGATGGTAAAGACAGACAAAATTATGGCAGTCTGAGCTTAGAGGAACAGGGCTAAAAATATTTTTAATGAAGGCATTAGCTCCCTTTATACACTGATTTGAAGTAGACCGAGTAATGCTCCTGAAAGCTCTTGAAAATATGCTAGTACAAAACCTCACTGCATTGCCCAACAAACACAGCTACATCCTCATTATGAGAGCACTGTGCATTCATGGAAATAGCAAAGACACGAATCTCTCGCCACTGAATCAGTGGTTGATAGGGCATAACAGCATCCTTCAAACAGAACGCAGGGAAGAAGGAAAGAGCACGGGAGCTGCACTACAGCCTCTTATTCCCACAATGGCGGAAGGCAATTAGCTCTACTAAACTACAAGGCTCTTTATAATATGAAACAGCAACTTATAAACCGTCTTAGCAACTTAAAAACTAACTTAGCAACCATCCCAAAGGATGTTGTAGTGAGGTAATCCGTCTCTTCTCCTAAGTAACAAGCAATAGGACAAGAGGAAACGGCCTCAAGCTGCACCAGGGGAGGTTTAGATTCGGTATTAGGAACAATTCCTTCCCCAAAGGATGCTCAGGCACTGGAACAGGCTGCCCAGGGCAGTGCTGCAGTCACCGTCCATGCAAGTGTTCCCAAACCATGTAGACAAGGCCCTTAGTGACATGGGTTAGTGGTGGCCTTGGCAGTGCTGAGGAACGGTTGGACTTAATGATCTTAAAGGTCTTTTCCAACCTAATTGATTCTATGATTCCTGAGATAAGTCACTCCTGAAAATTCCTTGACCAAATCTTTAACTGAAGGATTCAGGCCATACTCTCCAGGACTGCCAAGTGCTGCCCTGCCTGACCAGCACCCCTTTGCCCTTCCCCAGGGCCACACACAGGCAATGACACAGATAGACAAACCAGCACATACCCCTGCAATCCTGCTCAGTCCTGATGCACGTGGAAGGAAGGGGGCTTCTCCAGCTGTGGGCTACATCCAGGTGGAAAAGCATCCAGCAGCTTAGGTAGGTTCTAGTCCTAACCCCTTTCTGAAAGGCAGGTGGTATAAAATAGCCTGATCAGCAAGACTGCTCAACAGCGTCTCTAGTACATCTGCAGTTCCTTTCAGAAGCCTTCCCCCTCCCTCTAATTCCTTACCACTTTTTATAGTTTTAGAGAAGTTCACTAAGAATAAATAGATTGTTTGCACAAAAAGCAAGCGGAAGGGGACTACTTTTTTAGTCTTTCATAAAGCAATATTAAAAATATCACAGGAGCAAGACATTTTGTTCTCTTTCCAAAACCTTTTCTGAAGGAAACCTATTTTCACAGATTTTCAGCATATTCTTGTAGTAGATTTACTCTCTCCACACCTGGCATTAGTCTGCTAATAGAAGGAATCACACCCAATTGGCAAAGAATTATGAGAAATAGCTTCTACATCTAGGCTTTGACTTCAATATAGTCTTTCTGAAACCCACCTCTTCTCATTTTCCTTAAAAGATCTTAAGGACACCCACAAAGATGAGGCCGCAGAAAGAATTAAGAAAAGCAATCCCTCCTCTGCCTGCACAAGATCCTTCACTGCAATAGATTGTGTTACTTTCTCTAGATTAGATTTAAAATTCTCCAAGGAAAGGACTTCGCCTCCCTGGAGAGCTTATTCCAGGCTGATAGATCTTAATGCCAAGGATTTTTCCCCTGCTGTTCAGTCATAATTTCTTCCTTATTTTTCCTCTCTTGCTCCCATTGTACATCCTCAGCACACTGTAAACTAGCTGCCTACCAACAGGAGAACTCTTATCCCAGAGACTACTTTTGTCTGTCAAATAATTATCGTTGTTAGAAGTGAACTGGGGAAAAGGTGAACTAAGTAACAAACACAGAATTAGCGTGGAATAAAGCTACAGGGAATTCAAAATACATCTTTCTTTACAGTTGGCCAGAAATACCACATTTGAATCAATGCTGCTTGCTTAACCTGAAATAGCCAATACTACAAACTGCAAATCAGCATTTCTCATGCTAGTTTAGACAGCTTCAGGTGTGTGCATGAAAATCAGATTAATCCCAGCTAAAGCAAGCAATGTTTCTTCAAATAGTTTGCTTTTTTAAGTAAAGAGGTTGTAAACATGTTGTATCTTACATGTATTATACAGCAAATTCAGTCAATCAAAAATCACCTTTTATTTATGGGTTGCACCATCCCTTGGATCCTTTAATATTTTGTCCATGGCAGAGTTACAAAGTCAGCATTCATGGATGGCTTGTGAATATTAGCAGCTTTGAACTGAAGACTTTATTCTGCTTTTAAAGCAAATGGTATAGGTGATTAATATACCTTTTCCATATAATTTACCAATCAAATGTATCTTAGTTGAGTAAAAAAAAAAAAAACACTTATTTTTCTCCAACATTTTGAGCAACTGCACTAGATACATGATTTCAGAGCTCAAGTTTTTAGGCTTCACATTTAATGATGCCAGAAACACTCCTCATAAAGGCTTAGTCTTTCTAAAACTTTAAAAGCCAATAGAAGGCAGTGTGCATGCTGATTAGAGCTAGGAGTCAGCATCTGTGTTCTAGCAACCTGTGTTCTACTCCTGTCTTGATGAATCACTAAGTGACCTCGAAGAAGTCATTTCACCTCTCTGCCAATTACCCAAGCTGTAGAGAATTTAATACCCTCTCCTTCAGTAAGTGAAGCTCAATTCATGAACACCTACAAAACACCAGAGAATACTGGGGAAAGCATACCAGAAAAGTACTGCTACTCGTGTTCAGAATGCAAACCTGTGCCAGAAAAACTTCAGGTAGAACATGTGAAAGACCAGGTGACAAAGAGCTTGTGAAAATTCCTTCTCGAGTTTCCCTCTCAGTCAGTAGTCTGTTACTTTGTGTGTATACGTGTGCATGTGTTTCTTTTCATTCTGATTTAAACTAGTGCTAGTCACAGAAGTCACACAGCTGTCTGGGTGAGAAGTTACCAACCACACCAAATGCTCTTCTCTGTTCTGTTGCAACAACAAGTGGGAGCTCCTCAGACCAATGAAGTAACTTACACAACATGTGTGATGGTCTATTTTTGATAAATCAGTGAGGCATTCCAATGCAATGGTGTTTTCTTTAGAAGTTTTATGTTAGGAGAAGCTCTCAACCTTATTATTTTCTATTTTCATACTATAAATGGGCTTTGCTTACAAACATCAGAGGACAGATACAAAATGTACTGTATACAACTGCAGGTAGCTTCATTTGATAACAACTTTCTAGAAGAACCAAGTTTCCTGTTGTCTTCTTTTGGAATTGTAGTGCATATGTTGAAACTTGTATATCATTTACAGTATTGAGTCTTGTGCCACTGCTGTACCTGATGTATCCAATCTGGATTAAACAGAGTATGTGCCACAAATACCAAGATGCTGCTGTAGATTTCTTATCAAAAAAAACTCTGGGTTCTTTTGGAGAACTCTGGGTTTTGGCCTAAGCCACTCAAGTTGCATTTAAGCAGTAGTAACTCCTACTTAGGCAGCCATGAATAAAACTAGCAGGATGTCAGAGATGTTACAGGAGAGCAATAATGCAGATTCCTAAGCGCATCTCCTACAGTGGCCTCCTGAACATTGAGAGCTGCAACAAAAGTCATCTTGGAAGCAAAATCCTACCTCTTGGCCTTCTCGGACTGTGCAGGCAAAACCTAGGTAAGCCCCAACCCTCCCCCCGCATCCCCCCCCCCCAGGTGGTTTGTGACACAGGAGGAGGAAGGCAAGATAAAACAATGCAGAAGGAACCATACTTCTAACAAGATATTATGTTCAAAAATCACATCTTGTGCCTTTCTTTTAAAGGGGCAATCCCACCTTGGCAATTTGGTTTAGGCCAAAGTCTTATATCCTGTGCTGCAGACAGGGCCAGCTTGGTCCAACCACAAAACAGAAACTGTCCCTTGGGAGGTATTAATTCAGATTTTCAAAATTCATTAAGCTGAAATTCACATTTCCTATTAGGTGGCCTCTAACACCCACAGAATTAGAGATGAACACGTGAGGTGATAGGACACTTTCCTCTCTTGCAATAAAGGCTGACACCCACGAGGGGCCAGTATCACCCCGCTGCAGAACACTACATAGTGCCCGCAGTCCCCTGCTCACCAAGCTTGGTTTCTGTACCACTCCTGAGCTAGATCAATCTTACAGTTCTCCTGTACAGTGAAGGAAGCCTGAACTGCGTGGTATAAAGCTTAGACGCACCACTTCACAAGAAGGGTGGAAGTGCTGCCAGGGACACCACAGGATTTGCAGAGGGAATTATGAAGGAACATTAAGAAATCTCAGGCAGTGAGCAATTTATGCAAGCTGAGTGAAAACATACTTTGTTCCACAAAATGAATTTCAAAGTTGGTGAAGGTGAGCAACCAAGCATTCCTGAAGACACCCATTTCACCAAATTAAAGCAGCAAGTCTCAGTGGAAGTACAGCTCATGGTAGGTAGGAAGCTTTTACTAAGAAAATTCCAGCCTTATGGTGAAAAGAACCCCCACACAAATAAACTGCATTTGCTCTGCTAAACTTTGAGAAATCAAAGAAACTAGAAGAAATCATCTCTCTGATCCCAAACATACTAAAGCCAGAAAATGAAGTTTCAAAATTAGCAGAGTCAACCTAGGCTCAATACCCAGAAGCAAGCAGCATTATTTGTCCTGCTTCAGGACACCTACATACAAAGCAGCGCAAGTTTTTAGTCCTGACAAGTAATTTCATTTCTAATTAAAGCTTTCCTGTAAGTGTGGCAAGTCTGATACTGCTGCACCCACAGGGACAGACTCATTATGATTGCTGCACGTTTTCTACGTAATTAAACCATCCTCTACTGCACTGTGTGATATACACCCACCTATACAACTGTTATTTACACAATGTTAATTAACCAGACTGAAATTAGCAATACAGATATTCAGATGAAGGTTTCACTCTGCCTCCTAAGTGGTACAGAATCAGTGCCTGGTGTTTAATAAGAGAACTACAGAAAATGAAGTTATCTCCAGATATAAACAGACCATGTAGCCTTTACCATGAATTCATCTTCACCTTAAAGTCACATGGAAAACAAGAAAAGCAAATAAAACTAGGTCTGGTTTGTATTTTCTCCTTACTGAAGTTTCTTAGGTGTAAGTGGCTGCTTTTTCTCTTCCCTGGTTTAATTTGCACTGTTAAGATTGCAATTGAACATCCAGCTCTTTCATTTCCTTTTATTAAAAGCCTCATAAGACCAGCACTGGAATGCATGTAAGACATTTACCTAGACAAAAGACAAGTTTTCTTCAAACTTAAATCACATCCATTTGTCAATGTACTCCTAGACCAGCAGCTGTTTCCACAGTGTCCCCTCATTGTACCAACCAGCCACCCCAATGGCAGCGTGAACACATCAATCACTTTTCAGCAGTTCCTGAAAATAGACTGCATTGGCATGATAAGCACTCATCCACCTGAACTGTCTGTAATTTTCTGCGTACTGAGACGCTGCAGCATAGTAGTTTTGCCATGCCTGGTAATAAGATTTCCAGTATCTTTTGTAATCCCAATCCTCAGCAGGAACACCATCATAACAAGAGCTGCAGGAGGAATCATCTTCCGTTGTTCTCGTGCCAGGACTAGGGAAGTGATGATCACGGCCTTGCTTTTGTTTAGCATTCTGTTTCAGAATTTTCTTTTTAGCTTGATTTTGCTTCAGAAATTGTGGTAGCTTCTGAGGCCTCTTTGGTGTAGGGCAGAAACCTGCACGACCCTGACGCACTAGGGGAACAGCATTCACACCCTTTTTCCGTGTATCTGAAAAATTGTCAAAGCCAGAGTTGTCTTCCCTGCTATTGGAAGAAGCTGTGGAAGAAGCTGTGGAACTGTAAGAATCGTCGCTGTCACCAGACACACTACCATTTGCTACCATCTCCGGATAAGGTCCTACCTCTTTCCATTCTACATCACCATTTCTGGGGAGCTCACATTGTTCTCCTGGGCCCGAGTAGCTTCTTAAAATTTCTACCTCTCTATCCAGCCCTTCTTTGATGAAATATTCATAGTCTTCAACAAACTCTGAGAAGCTCCAGGGATGGTTGGGGGTGTTTTTGAAAGAAGACAAGCATGGAATTCTGGGAAGGTTTTTTTTCAAGACCTCCTCCTCTGCAGCCTGAGCATTACACTGTCCATCTGTTTTGGAGACTGTTTTGACTCGATTCCTCTGTTCTGTGCCATGACTCAAAGTTTGGGGTTTTCTACTACCACCTTTATCTGTATTTGCAGAATTTGTGCACTTTATCTGCTTTTGCTTTGGAGCCTTTTTTGGCCTTTCTACAGAAGAATTATCACCTGGAGGATTAGAGAAAGGCTGGCACACCTCTGAAAAACTATTTCGGACAGGCTGCCGTGCCGGCTCCTCTGGTTTAAGACACGCAGTGTCAGAATTCACTGAAGCATCTGTATGTATAACAGGTTTGACTTCTACCTCCCCATCTTCAAACTGATCCATCATTCCAGGAGGTATGGGCTCTGCTCGAAAGAGAATAAGCAGGCACTCAGTTAAGGCATTCTTCCCTCCAGAACTCAGGTGAGCACCACAGTAAAGCAACACAAAACAGCAGATACATTAAGTTAGAGCTAGAAACTGACCCCTTCCATCCCAGAAAAAGCTCAAATAGCCAGAACTTTTCTTCATGGAAGGCATCAAGAAGCTGATCAAGACAAACAGCACTGCACTACTTGTCACCTGCTTTTCATATCCTACTTAAGCAGATAGAAAATTAGAACTCATGCAAGGCAGCAAACGCTTCATTTCCAGCTGAACAGCTTCTGGCAAAGCAAGGGTAGCAAATCTTCTGCTGTTCCAATCATTCCTTCCTTCTCCTGTGGTATTTTACAGCCTGAGAAAGGCTTAATACTAGATTTCTGGAAATTCAAGTAGTTATGTAGTTGTTTAAGCAGGAGCTGGATGAGAGCTCCTCTCTCTATCCACAGGCATGCACCAAGTTCATTTCCCAATTCTTCACACAACTCCTGCAGTTACACAAAGAGTCAAGCACAGAGGATGAAAACCTCTGCTAAAATTAATGTGGACTTGCCTGAAGCGCTGAGCGACAGAAAACAACAGAAAGCTGCATTCATAGAACAGAACATACCTGGTAGAGGAAGAAGCTGAAGATTACACTTCTGAGCAATTTTCATCATCATGTTTTCTTCCTCTCCACGGCAGCAGTATGTTACAGACAAACCTAAAGTTCCTGTGATACAAGAACAGAGTGCAGTTACCTGTCCAGAGCCTGTGAATCCGTAGTGCAAGCTCAAGAAATCCATGAGTGTTCTTACCAAAGCGCCCAGCTCTGCCAATACGATGCATGTACGTTTCCCAGTCTAGAGGGACATCCAGGTTGACAACCAAATTCACCTTCTCAGCATCAATCCCACGAGATGTCTTGAGAAAATGAGGAAAGAAGGGGATGGATAATTGAACACGCTGAAGATAATGATCTTTAAGTACAACACATCTGGGAGTAACTGCTCATATAATAACTTTCAGTTAATAAAGCACCTACAATTTTCCAGCCAGTCTGCAGTATTACACATAAAATAAGCATATTTCATTGGAGCATGAATACTAGAGATCACTTTTCTTATCCCTTCAAATCTAATTCTCTGAAGTAACTTTATCTGCATTACTCATGTATGTTATAAAGCACCAACTCACCAAGTCTGTGGAAATGAGAACTCTACAGTGGAACTGCTTTAATTTAGCCATAGCATCAAGTCGTTGATTTTGATTCATATTACCTAGAAAGACAAAAATGAGAAGCAGATTACATTCTTCAGTTTCATACCCCTCAAATTCTGGAAAACATTGCTTTGTACAACTGTAAATGAGATCAGAAATAAGGTTGAGAGAAACTTCCTCAAACACCAGTCCCAAATGAGTTAATAAGGAACAAAAACTTGAAAATAAGAAAGTCCATAACAAAAATTCTTTTGATTGCTTTTAAAGCTAAACCAATTATGTAGATATTCAACCCACTCGAACAACACTGACTTTACACGCCTTTACTTAAAACCATAAGCCATGGAAAACACTGTTGAAGTAAAAATTCAAGGTGTCCAACAGACATTAGATAGCAGCTATTAGCTTCTCACAGAGACACTAGTAATGGAATATATTTAGATTCAACACCTGCACCCTAAGGAAACACTCTTCAACCTGCAGATGTAAGTAAATTTTCTCTTTATAAGTAAGTCAATGCACTCACCTGGACATCCATAAAAATTACTCTCAAACAATTTGAAAACAAGGAAGTTTAATATTAAATTCATTTTTACACTAATTAAGTCCCAAAGAGCTATGAAGATTCAAATGCGATTCTTAGTTATTTAACCCGAGACCATGTAAACCAAAAATTTCCTATTTTAGGTCACATTCATGCACAACTTCAACAGAAACTGAAAGTTTTGAATGGACTTACCGGAAATGCACTCAGCAGGAAAGCCTCTGGATGTCAGTATTTCAGCTAAATGTTGAGCCCTGACAGAATATACACAATGAAAATCAGAATCACAACATCACAGAATGGTTTGGGTTGGAAGGGACCTTAAACATAAATAAAACTGCAAAGCTAACCACCTCTGTGTTTGCATCTTAAGAACAGGCTACTCTTTACAACCAAGGACAACAGTCCAAAACTGACAGTTTCATCTTTATGTCTACAACAGTCACCCTACAGATGAAAAGGGACAAAAGGACATCACAATATATACATGAGGTATTTTCATGCTAAAGCATTCCTCTGTTTTCAGTATTTCATATTGCAATTTCAGATTTGAAATTCGTATTCTGCTTTGAGACCATGCAGAAGGTCTGTGTAAGTTTATCCATGACTGGACATTGCAATCTCTGCTTTCAAACATGCTTTTTTAAAGATTTTATATTAAATTGATTACCTGCTGTGCAAGTTTGAGAAGACCAAGGCTTGATTAAATGGAATCTTGCTGAACAACTCCTGGAGGTGCTGGGTTTTTTCCTCAAAAGTTTTATGTGGAAGTGGATGGGAATTCACAATTTTGTAATACTGCTTCAGCCCTGAGCATAAAGCAAAACAACCTATCAGGTTAAGGGTTTTCCTAAAGAGTATGTGCAGTGCTACTCTGCTGCCAACACGTCACTATAGCTAAAACAAAGACGTGAAATTTAAACAAGGATATAAAGGTGCCAAATAAGAAGCTACAGCACAGGTTTTTCTTAACAGAATGAGATTTTTTGAACTGATAGAAAAAAAAACCCAGAAAGCAACACTCATCCCTGATGTTTTAAATACATCAATGCTGGAAATAAACACTTTATAAGATTATCAACTCAACTGTGGGGGGAAACCGAAGAATCACGTTTAAAGGAATGTATTTTGGTTTTAGTATATTTTTCTTAATCTATTGATAAAAATATCACTATAAATGAATTTATATTTACCAATGAGACTTGGATCAGCAGGGTTCAGCCTCACAAATGTTGGCTCTCTCATGTACCTGGTCAAAGCATTCGCTAACGATTCAGGGTAAGTAGCTGAAACCGCAAGCACCTGTTTATTGGTTGGTAGTGAAGAGTAAATCCAACTGAAAGACAAAGAAATAGTAATGACTATGAAATATGGATCTAATCTACTGATAAATGCGCAAGATAAATCTTTTCTTACTTGATTTGTTCCTGAAAGCTGCCTTCTTCTAGCAGCTTGTCTGCTTCATCGAGAATGAAAAGCCGGATGCTGGCTGTATTCAAGTAGTCCAACTCTATGAGCTGTTTTATTCGACCTACGTGTGAAGAAATAAGTAAAAAAAATAAGTAATAAAAAATAAGCAAAATAAAAAAAAAGAAATAAGTAAAAAAAAGTAAAAGGAACTTCACAAATATTAACTGAAAGGCTCTAATGATGATTTTTGCAATTTTT
>JAVHNF010062344.1:2235-13542 GCA_034783455.1 Micropsitta finschii
ATGTGACACTAATACAGACTTGTAAGTTAAAGTTGAATTTACAAAATGTATTTGAGTGCGACCCTCAGCTGAGCTTACTCACTACCTTGATGAGGCATGTATACTTCGAAAGCATTTAGAAATAATTTTATGGGGTTTCTGTGCTCTTAGTAGACACCATCTAGCATTTGGTAGCATTGAACAGATACCGTCTGCAGTGACTCCACAGGCAGTGACTAAACACAAAGCTACAGACTCCAGGACTCCAATCTTATTGCTTTTCAGTGGAAGGAGAGAAGTAAATGGTCTTGAGGGGAAAATCCCCATCCTAAAATGAAATACCCTGTAGGATTAATCACATGTAGACAATCAAGTTAGCAGGCATAATCAAGCTGTTTCTGCATGCATCACATATCCTGTGCTATTTTGATATGTTATTTTGATATGTTATTTCGAATGTTATTTCGATATGCACAGACCATGGCTCTTGACAAGCTCTTTGGGTCATGCTTTTCCATGGAAGAAAGATTTTAAAGGATTCTTTCTGTATTAATTCACATACTATTCACATTCTTTCTGTATTAATGATGGCAACTACATAGCTTTGCTCATGAAATACATTTATGCCAGCTATTTCAAAATTAACATACAGCCATGTAATACCCAGCAGCACCATGCAACATTTGCTTCTTCTGTAAGATTCTCCTTTTCAAAAGCCTTGCCAAAGACTTCACTTTTTTCTTTTTTTTTTTTTCCCCCATAAAAACTGCCTATACTGAAGTATTTCTGAAGTACTCTGAAACTGCTTGCTCACCTCTGACACAGCATGACTACTAAGATGGAAACACTGTGCAAACAGGATGTCTTGGTTTAGCAACCATATTGTTCAGATCTGCTCAGAGCATGATATGAGAAAGCCCGAATGGCACTTGCTTATTTGCTTTCCATATCAAATTTGTGTTGCTACTAGACAACATGGAACCTTCTAGAAGGATTTTTGAGCATTTTCAATGCGCATTTTACCAGTATTGTCAAAAAAATGGAATTCCTTTTGGGTAAGCACAGTTATAGCAGCATAAAAATGCTTATGTTTTAGTATTTATACTGCTATGGCTTGTTCCTAGAAGGGATAATATTACGGTGTGATTAGAGAAGGGAGATTTAATCACTGACATTGTTTTAGATAGCCAATAGAGGAGAATCATGTTAAGCCTCTGGGTAACTGCAATGAGGATAAGGAGTCTGCATTATCATGAATGTATATGTAATATACTCTCAGGTCCTTAGGGGATAGCATGCTATCCTGCTGTCCCACTCAGACCAAGAAGGATCTCCACTAGAAAGACACTGCTCACTGAAGTGGGCATGACAGGAGACAGCCAAGTCCATTAACTCTGCGTATTGCCCACAGAGCCCCGTTCTCAGGCTTGAATAAAAGGTGGAAATGGGGAAATTGGGTTGGTTTTTGGGAATACTGTGAAGTCTCTCCCATTTCTTTGTTCTCCCAAAAGATTAAAGCACCTTGAAGTCTTGCTTCCAGTATCAGGCCTTGGAGAATTCATTTACCTCATCACATGTAAACTCTGTGGGAAGACTGACTGCACAGAATAGACTTGGACCTGCAGTGCAGCATTGCAAATGAGCAGTTTGCTGTGTGAGATGCTCAGCTTGTCCAGCTAGTGACCTCTAGGGTCATCTTCCTTTCCTTTCCCACCACACCTCCCTTTCCCTTTGGTCACCAGTGACTATACAGGAAAGTCAAGTTAGTAGCTGAGCAGAGAAGCGGTAATGGCAACAAGTCAATTTAGCTATCCAAAAAATATCTGTAAAAGCCTGTAAAATCTGTAATATCTGTAATAGCTGAAGCATACATTAGAATTTCATTTACAGTAGCATGTCCTGGCCTTTTCTTTGCCAACCCTCAAATGCATTTCATTGGAAGTAGAACATCTTCATAATACAGGAATTGTTAGAAATTAAGGTTTAAGAGATCATGTTTTATAATTTTTTTGTCAGAAATCCAAAGACTGAGTAAGATGAAGAGTTACACTGAAGCTACTGGGAATGTGGTATTTTAAGAGCTATGCCAGGTCAGGAATGTTTTCACAAAATCAGAAGGAAACTCAGGACTGGTAGAAATGTCTGTCTAGTCATTTTGGAATGTTTGGCTCAAACATAGCTGTGTTGTACTGCAGCTGGCTGAGAGCAGCAGTCTGAAAGTAATTGAGTAACAACTGTGAGAGGGAAGGCAGCTCTCTGCTTTGGTTTTGCTTTCCGAGCAGAAGCACATGAATACAGATGAAAGGAAAAATAATAATAATTAAAAAATGGTATCTTCTTCTTAGTTCATCCATTAGTGAAAAAGGGATGATGCAGGGGTCAGAGCACATCAGTCTGAAACTCAGAGTCAGTGCCATGTTCGTTCTGGCCCAGCACCTCCTATGCGAGCTTGGTAAATGATTTTTGCACATAATGTTCTGAGATTCCCACTGATTTCAGTTGCTTTATTTTCTGGATGTTTCCAAGTTAACATTAGTCCCATTTTTGTTGCTCTGTTTCTTTGCTTGGTTTGGAAACAAAGAGGAATAAGGGGGATAGTGCATACAGACAGAAGATAATGATGCAGAGAAACCTCACGTAATCTTTGCATTTCAATTTCCTGAGGATTTTGGGGTTTGGGTTTGTTGGGTTTTTTTTTTGTTTTTTTTTGTTTTTTTTTGTTTTCTTGGTTTTTTTTTTTTTGTTTGTTTGTTTTGTTTTGTTTTTTTTTTGGGGGAGGGGGAGGAGGTTGGTTGGGTTTTTTTAGCTCAGTGCTGCAGGAGCTGTTCTGGCTTGCACTCTGGATGAAGAAGCTGCTTGAAAGTCTGGTGAGGGCAGGAAGCTGCTGGAAACACGCGTGCTGGAGACTGTGCTCAGGGCAAGGCGCGTAGCACCGTCACACGGGTGCTGCATGCAGAGGATTCCCCTGGGTGGCTTCCCTTTGAAGCCAGCCTCCCTGCTGAACCCAGCACCTGGTACTGCCTCCGCTTTGAACATGGAGGCACAGCTGCGTTTCTTGGGATGAAGGAAACCAGAGAACATTTTGGATCTCAGAAAGCCCCAGTCATGGAAGTTAACGCACAGCGGAGAGGATCCCGCTCGCGATTTCCCTTTAAACCCAGCCTCTAGCTGTTGGAGGACATTATGTGAGCAATTCCTGGAGAGCTGGCGTTATCAGCACGTTTCACTGCAGCCCCTGGGGAAGGCGCCAGTGACCACGCGGGGCTTACTGGGGGAAACCAGGGTGGCACCGGGCCTGCGGCTGGGCCTATGGGAAACAAGCTCCCCTGCGAAGGGGCTCTACGAGAGCTGTACGGAAAAGTGCCCCACCGCGGCAGCGCCGGTGACAGGCTTTGGGAGGGCGTCTGCCCCCGAGCCCTCCGGGGGGCAGTGGGGCGGGGCTGCGCTCAGCTCGCGGCGCCACAGAGCTGGATCTTCGGAGAACGGAATCCCACCTTAGGGCGGCTCTGCCCTGCGGCCCTACCCGCCCGGGAGGCGCCTCACTGTTGTGAGGGCACGAGACCCTAGACTCATGCCGGATCCACACCGGAGACAGGCAGCGAAACGCTCTGTGGAAGAAGGCACATCCCCACCGAGAGCACCAGCGGGAAGCCGGCCGGAGGGTCCCCGGGAGCCGGGCGGAACGGGATCTGCCCTTACCCCCTCAGAGAGACCACCGCGCACCCCAGCTCTAACCTCCTCAGCGCAGCCTACCACCGAGGGGAGAGACGGGCCCACTACCGCAGCTGACACTTCCGCCAGCCTATCCTGGGGCACTGCTCTGACCGCTTTAGCCAATCAGGAGCGGCAGCAAAAGAGTGGGGGCACCAAAGCCCCGGCGTGAATAAAACACCCGGGACCCGTGGGCGGAGAAAGGTGGGGTCAGAGTTCTGACGAGCATCTCCTCTCACCAATCCAAAGGCTGGACGGTGGGTGTGTGGCCAATGGGCTGCCTGAATGGGCGTGGCGGGCGGAGGGGGCAATCGGCGCTGTGGGGGGGGAGTGGCGGCGGTGCTGCTCGGTGGCGACGGGAGGCTGAGGCGGTGCTGGAGGGAGGAAGCTGTGGGCAGAAGGTGAGCGCAGCTGGGCCGCGCTGTGTCGTGGGGTACGGCCTTGGTCGAGGCAGGCAGGGGCTGGAGTCGCGGCCGGGTGTGGCGGTGTCGTGCGAGCCCCGCAGGGTACGGGGGGGGGGTGCGGGAAAGCCTGAGGAGGCCGGGGACGGGGCGCGGTGGTTCCTTGGGAAGGGGATCTGGGGCTCGGGGAAAGGCGGCGGCGCGCTCCGCTACCCGTCCCCCGGGGGGTGGTCAGTAAGGTGGGCCCCGGCGCGATCCCCGCGGTGGGGTGGCGTGGGCCCGGCGCAGGTGGATTCCGCGGAGGGCGGCCGTTGGGCGAAGGCCGTGGGGGGAAGACTGAACCTCCGGCCCGGGGGCGCGACCCCCGGGGCGCTGCCGCTTCCTGGTCTCCTGGATCTGCCTGTACCTTCGGTTTCTCCTAGGCCTTGAATCGCGACCAGGTTTCAGACAGAGGGTCCCTCTGGCGCGGCCGCTCCTGGGCTGGGTCTAGCCGTGCGCGGCGCTTTGTATCGCCTCCCGGCTCTGCGTGCGGCCGCCGGAGCTAGCCGGGGGCGTCGGGGCTCCGCGAAGCTCGAGCTTCCCCGAAATCCTCCGCCTCCTCTGAGCCGGGGATGGAGCGCTGTGAAGTTTGGGAGGTGCCGGGACGAGGCTCTGAGGCGGGGGCGCTGATGACCCGGTCTGGCAGCGGGAGTTGTAGGGAAAAGGGCCCTGTAAGCAGCCAAACTCATCTCTTTTTACCCAGTTCGTGGCTCCGCTGGTCCCTTTCAGCCTGTGCAGCAGCCCGCCAGGCTGCACAAAGGAACAGGCGGCCGGGTTCAGCTCGTCCTGCATCGTGCCAGGGGAATTGGTGAGCAACAGGGAGACGAGCGGGGAGTGGGCTGCTGTGTGCCTGGAGAGGGTTCACCGATGGTGAGCGCTTCGCTCCGCTCTGCTCCCAGTAGATAACGAGGGGTTAAAACGCAGCTTCTATTTCGAATGCGTCTAACTCCTTTTATTACTTATACACTTACTGCGTTGAGGGAGATGAACAGTCTTGACGAATGAAAGGATGCATCTCTCAGAGCAGAGATAATGTCTTGCAGTAGCTCGGGTCTACAACTCCTTCGGTCCTGTAGATTTATGTGACGTATTCATTAATGGTTTATGAAATAAGAAGAGAGCCTTTGGGTTGATTTCTCTGTGCTATGCTAGTTTCAAAGTTGATATCAATGTTTCTTAATTTAGCTGTCTGGAGTAGGAGATACTTACAGCAGTTAACAGTGTCTGACTCTACCGTTTGAGGGGCTTTGTTTTTCTTTGTTGTTGTATTTTTTATCTTCTTTCCCCTCCAGATAGGCTCCCGAATGAGGAGAGTGGGTAAAATGGAAGGCATGGTCATTATGTTTGGCTACGTTATTACTCTAGGTAGGGCTTGTAGCAAAAAGTGTAAATATTTAAGTGGATTTCTGACTCATCAGTTCTGTTTGACTTATTGATCTAAACTTATTGCATCTAAAACTGTCTTTATAATTATGCAGAAGCTAATAGTTACCATAGAGAAACAGTATTGTTTTTCTGCTCATCATTGCATGTTTTCCATTTCTTCATCTCTTGGCAATTCTTTGTGGAAATGCTGCTTTTTTTTTTTTTTTTTCTTAGTAAAAATCTTAGACTGAAATAAAAAAATAACGTGAACAAAGTAAAAAAAACAAACAAAAAGAATGAGCTGTGTTCTTAAACTCCTTTGTTAGCCTTAGTTATCCTGCAGTAAGCTCTTTTTAATCTATAATTGAATAAGGTGTTGGTGTTAAGCCTCAGTGAAAACTTGGATTTACAGAACTCTGAACATAACACATCAAAGAAATGTTTTCCTAATGTATACATATAAAATGCAATTCAAATTAGCCATTTAAATCCTTATTAGCAGAAAATTTATGTTTCAGCCTGGGAATTGCTTTCCAGCATTTATTACTTCTCTTAAATGTGTGGAAACTGAAGGTGCATGTAAACTAGACAGAGTAGAAAAGTTTATCTTCTCACCCTGGTATTGTCCAGCCCTCAGAGTTTGTATTAGTAGCTGATAGCATTATGCATTTAGGAAGAAAAAAGTCCAAGCCAAGAAGCCATGCTGGGATCCTGAGACTTGCAAGACATCTAAGTGTTACATTTTGTAATTTGCTTGGTGTTGGAATGATCTGCAAGTACTTTTTTCCCTACCATAATGTGCATGGTGGGATAAAAACTTTCTGAAATGACAGTGAAAATCCTTGCAGAAGTGCTTGCCTGCCTAGGAATAGGGGTTATCAGGAAAACATATCATAGCACATTTTTGTATCCCATGCTCGTCTGAGCTCGTTACAGCACCATGCAGGATTCTTGAATTCCACCTATAGCTGGTTTTATTCCACTAGTAACGTTGGTGGAGCTGTGTAACATTGGGGGGAAAAAAGAGATCACCCCAATACTATAGAAATTAAATATTCTTCACTTTAGAAAAGATGTTTTACAGAATCTCTCAGGTAAGAGATTCTTTTGGCAGCCTAAGCTGGTTGGACTTTAGGGCCCTGCACTCATCTGACACTGCTGATAGTTCTTTTTTTTGTGGGGGAGGTATCAAAGGTTATTTATATTCTTCTTCATTTTGCCAGCTTATCAAGTAGGCTAGGTTTAAACTATTGTGAAATCATGGACTTAGTCTTGCTTTTGGAATTTATGTTGGTCAGATATATTAAAATTATAGGTTACTTTTTCAGCCCAGGGATCTCAATTTTAATAAGTGACATTAAAGCCTATTGTCTTTCTTTTTGTGCAGAATTCCAAATGTAAGCTCGATCAAGCTAAGATTTAACACATCCTCTACAGTCACGTCATTGCATTACCACCTGAGCAGCTTTGGTTTCTCTGGCGATGCTTTCACCAAAACGAGCTGCTATTCCCTATTAGATGTTCTTTGCTGATCCAGCTGAAAACGGTAGCGCAGAAAAATGTTGAGCTTCAGTTGAATCAACTGGCTGACTTCATGGCTATGCAAATGTTATTGCTCACAGAGGAGGAAAAGGAGGTGGCTATGACCATGCTTTTCTGAAGCAGCTCTGTTTTAGTTTTGCCTAAGCTTGTCAAGAAACTTGGCAGCTTAAACTGGGACTGTGGCAGTCCTGCCATCTTCTTGACTGTGCATCTTCCCCTTTTGGCAAGGAAGCCTTTGTGGCTGTGAGTTAGGCAAAGTCAAGGAATTAATCAGGCTGGTAATGAATTGTTTTTATGTTTTGTTGCATTTTGGCTGCATCATTTTTACTGAACTGGCTGACCATCTAGCTCAGGAGGTGGGAATGGGGCTTCCTGTTGAAGTGAATGAGATAGGGGGTGGGAGATGGGGCTGTAGTAGCTCTGATTTAAATTTCCTTGAGCTTTTCTGTAACTGTATGTTTCCATCATGACCTGGGTTAACAAAGACCTATAGCAAACTGTTTTAAGCTGGCCTGGCTAATGAAACCTCAAATAAATTGAAAACTGTTCTGCTTTTCTCAGCTGACATGTTGATGTGGGTGGTAACAGCAGAAAGCAGAGGATGAGGAGCTAGGGATGGGCTAAGTGGAGTACCCTCAGACTGACACAGCTGTGTCTGGAAGAGGGTTTGTTCTCATCTTAATTCTGGGATCCATCAAATACTCATTTTGAACTGATATGACATATAGTTAAAACAGGTCTTGCATTAGAAAGAAGAAAACCTTCATAACAAGCAAGATCAGGAAGACTGTTTTTTACTGACTGAGACTTGCAAGCATTAATAGACTGCGATCAGTCTAGAAGTTTAAATGGCATCGTGTCATGTGTAACTGCAGTTACATATTCACCCAGAATCCTTTTAAGTGTGTTGTAGGAGGTATCTCTGTGAAAACTTGAATTGCTTTGCTCACTATTTATCATTACAGAGTAATTCTTTGTAGGGTCCTAGTGTTCTGTAGTTACCAGATGTAACTGCATAGCTTAAAGATGTTTCTGGGTAGTAATTTATGTATCTTCTGTTTCTGCAGAGCTGTGACTGAAAGTGTGTCAGGACAAATGATTTGTATGTGAGAAATTGTGTGAAAGAATATAGATGTCAAAATGAGCAGCTTCACGTTTTCCTCAAGAGCACCTTTACATTTCAGAGTTTGAGTGCTGAATATGTAGCATTTTCCAGATTTAGCTGGTGGGTTTTGATATTGAAGCCAGAACCAAAGTTATTAGTCATATAGGTGAAATAATGTTTTCAGATGCAGTGGACTAAAACACCACTTGGATCAAACAGTTTTTTCTTGCTAAAACACCACTTGTTTTCTCGCTAAAACACCACTTGGATCAAACAAATTTTTTCTCGCTACCTTTCCTCTTCTAGGAAACAGCAATCTGGAACTTCCTGTTGAATTGGATTGTAATCTGTATTCTTTAATCTTTGGGCATACCCAAATTGTTTCTTAACCAGAACTGCTTTCCGTTGATACATACTTGGTCATTGGCCTGGGCTTCTTCACAGGGCACAGTTCTAGAAGCTACAAGTAATACTGAAGCTATTAAAAAAACCCACACTGGTGCACTTGACCAGAACCACTCTTGCTGTGTGCTGACTCTTAGTCTAGATGTGACCACTTTTAGTATGTTCATTTTCTAGGGGAAAAACCCCTAAATCTTGAAAGTCTCTCTTTCCTTCTACTTTTATTGTTTAAACTTGATTAATGCAGTTTGAATCTATGTTGAGGCTCCACTTTCAGCAGTGGACTGATTTTAGACTGTTAAAACTTGTTTCCATAATCCACTAGGACTAAACCTACCTTGGCTTTTCCAAGGCTTTGCAGTTTGTTGATGGGCACACTGAGTGTGTAACTGCCAACTCCCCTAATTACTCAGTTTGCCTTTCAAGTGAATGCTTAGTGACTGTTAAATGCTTGGGTCTTTAGTTAGCTGATATCTTTGTGTGTTGATTTAAGATTTTGAGTAAGGATAGTCTGCTTTCAAAGGCATTAATTCATCAACTGCTGAAGTAAAAATTTGTGGAGACACAGGAATTTGTTCCCCATACTGGGGATGACACAAGTAGAAACTTGGTTCACAAATGATATAGGCCAGGTCTAACTTCTGTTTAGTAACTAACAGTAAAATAATGGGATTTGTATTTTTACTTTGTTTGTACAGTATGAGGGAAAAGCAGGTATGTTCCTTTCTTCTAAATGTCTTTAACAGTAGTCTTCTAATTTTGTTCTTGGGTATGTTGTTCTAGAACTCAGTAGCACTAGACCAGTTTACGTGAAGTGAATAGCCATGAAACTTAATTGCTGGCTTGTCTAATTGCTTGCTCTAGTATTTGTTTCTTATTCAAGTAATAACCTAAATTCTGTGGAAAATAATCAGTGGGTACCTTTCCTTACAAAAAGAAGTTGCTACTCATTTGGTTTGTACAGGTTGCTGTAACTGTAGGGATGCAGAGCCAGAAGGGCTGTGCTCTGGCAGCTGCGGCTGGCTTATGTTGCAGCAGTAGGATAGATGAATTTTGCAGCTTTTCCCCCTGGTTTCTAATAGGCCTTTGTAAAGTGTGTATGTATATGTGTATATATATATACACATATATATGTGTGTATATATATATTTTTTTTTTAGGCTGGCTATTTTGTTGTCAAAGTCTGTTCATATTTCTGCCGACTATGGTTCATATACAGAAATGAGATGTAATGTTTTCAAAAAGCTTGGGAGACTTAATCTGATAGAGCCAGAGAAAGAGCTTAGCTGTCAGTAAGGTAGTACTAGTGAAGGTTTAGTGCTTTTTGCTGGGCCAGGGTTTCTGCTCAGGCTCTTCCTCTTAGTCCTGATCAGTGCAGTCTGCATTTATATCATCGCTTTTCAGGTCGAAATGTATATCACCTGTGCATCAAATTCCCTAACCCAGCCTGAAAATACCATATACGAGAATGAGTGTGTTTGGTTTAAGGTCTTACATACACCAGGTTTTATAGGATTCAGTTGTGATGCTGGTTTTGCATTTCATATTTTAACAGTTATTTACTGATATAATGGCTTTTGGGGGTTTCTTTCCTTCCTCTCCCCACTCAGTAAGTTATTGGTAGTCTAGTTAATGGTTAGAATTAATTGCATATTCTCTTGTGTTAACAGGCCTTGAACATTGTCAGAGGTTGATTTTAATATTAATGTTCAATTTTGCTTGTGTCTATAAATTTTCTTATTTCTGTTTAGGTTACAGTGCCTATGTGAAAAGCATCTCTTATGTAATGTGATCTTTCTTTAACTGGATTTTCACAGGGTGGCTTTGAAAGAGTGTCATGACATTTGTGTGCGTATTTATTTACACATGAAGATTACTTCATTTATTTATTTTAATGACATGAATTTGTTTCTCAGAGGCAATTTGTTAGTTTAAAGCACCTCTCAACTGTGTCATGCCTGGGTTTTCGTATGTAAAGAATATAGCCTGTAAAAAGCCCCTCAGTCTTTGAGCAACTGGGCAGCCCTGTGTATTTCTCTTAGCTTGGTAGCAGAAAGCCAGTCTTGTGCAAGGGAATGAGGGACTGTGATTCAGTTGGCCTGTATCTTCTTGCTAGGATATTTAATGGAAGTTTCTGTAGACTAGTTGTTTTTGTATCAGACTTTATATAGTTGATTACATATATTAGTTATATTTGGATTCACAGTATGCAGCTGGCAAATAGAAGAATCACTGAATGCTCGTTGAGCACTTCTGGTGTGTTTTGGACAGGTGCATAATGCTAATGTTGAATATGGAGTATTTATAATTTCATTTAAATGTCTGTAATAGCATTACATGGTGTCTTTTTGGTTTTTTTGTTTTTTTTTTTTTTTTCTCTTCAGGTTTTATTTTGTCTGGGCAAATTCTGACCTGCTAGCTTAGATGGCCTGGAGACTCTTCCACCAGTCTGTAATGAATGTGATGGTAACTAAGTTCATTCATTTTTGTGCTGTCTCCAGGAATAGCACAGTGGTACATCAAGATAATTTTTAGGTTTTCTCTTGGCCTTTTACTAACCTGAATCCTTTGTGTCTTGGCTTTTCATAAGGAGTACTCAACGCTGTTAGTGTTATCTTCCAAATAAGGTCATTGTTGTTTTCCCCTCAATACTGCAGTATGAATGCTTATAATTGTTCAAAGGCATTCAAGGAGAGCTTGTAAGATTGCTTTGGCACACACCTGAACAGCCAAAATATATAAATATTTCTGTACTGTCAGTTC
>JAVHNF010062345.1:25959-36733 GCA_034783455.1 Micropsitta finschii
ACAGTGCCCACATCCATCCTGGGTTCTGGTATTCTCATATTTTTTCTGAAGCTACCAGAACAAGCCTGTCCTGCACACAGAGAAACCCGGAAAGCCACAGGTCTGCATGTAAGTGAACATAGAAGACATGTATGTTGAAGGTCATGCTTTTGAAAAAGACTATGAAGTGTCAGAGTTGGAGTTATTCCTATCTTGTGGCACCAGTTATTTTTGTTTGTGGCTGTCTGAAGCTGAGATAGGAATAAATATCAATAACATTGCTATCTATCTCTTGACTACATTGCACTGGTTTTGCTCGGACAGAGTTAATTTTCCTCATAGCAGCTTGTATGGGATATTTTTTGGATTTGAGAACAAAACAGTGTTGATAACACATCCATGTTTTTGCTGTTGCTGATCAGTGCTTGCCTTTTCTGCTCCTCAGACAACCACACCAGCAAATAGGCTGGGACACAGCTGGGACATCTGACCTCGACTGACCAAGGCATATCCCATGCCATATAATGTCATTAGCAATAAAAGGTGGTGGTGTCCTGGGTTTAGTCTGACCAAGGACTTTGTGAGTCTCATGCTTTGCCAGGGAAGAGGGGAAGCTGGGAGGAAGCAGACAGGACACCTGACTCAAACTAGCCTAAGATGTATTCCATACCACAGAACGTCATGCCCAGGATGTAACTGAGAGTAACCCAGAAGGGCTGGTTCACTGCTGGAAGGGGGCAAGGTATCGGTCGGAGGGTTGTGAGGTGCTGTATTCTCTTCCCTTGTTATTTCCTTTATTATTATTATTACTGGTGGTAGCAGTAGTGATTTGTGTTAAACCTTAGTTACCAAACCGTTCTTATCTCAACCCATGAGAGTTATATTCTTTTGATTCTCCTTCCCATCCCTCCAGGAGCAGGGGGAAGAAAGGGAAGAGGGGAAGTAGACTGCATGGTTCTAATTTATGACCTAGGCTTAAACCACGACAGGTGGAAAGGAGGAGTAAGGTGTGACATTTGGCGTTATGATGTCTGCCTTCCCAAGTAATAATTACAGGTGTTGGAGTCCTGCTGTTCTGGAAATGGATGAACACCTGTGTGCCAATGAGAAGTAATGAATGAATTCCTTATTTTGCTTTGCTTTTGCTTTTGCTTTCCCATTAATTTCCTCAGTTTTACTTTTGTGATTCTTTTCTGTATTTCACTGGAGGGGGGTGAACGAAAGGCTGTGTGCGGCTGAGCTACTTACTGGGGTTAAACCACAACAAACACCTACTAATGTCCTCTGATTCTTCACAGAACTACAAGGGAGACAAATATGGGCCAAATAGAAGTTACACATCTTCATGTGGAAGAATCTAATTAACATTGCCAGGGGATGAGAAGCATTTTGAAACACCTGGAAATATATATAAAAAAATACTACTAACATTTGAGAAGATATTAGCACTGAAAATTTTACTTCCTTTTATAGGAGAGATATAAAATACCAGTATCTTTCATTTAACCTTAAATTTGCCCTCCATCTCAAATTTTCATCTTATTCAAATGTATTATTATTCATGCAGGGAAAAAAGGCCAGTCACTGTAGGGTTAAGTCACGTTTTCTGCCTGTTGTAACACATACTATATTCCCAAATGCCTGGTGACAACACACATAATTACTTTTTAATTTCTTTCAAGCACCTCTCATCTGGGAGTACAGAATAGCCTAAAACACATCTTTTCATAAATATTACACAGCAAAGCTCCTGACTATTAAGGTAAAAAGCTACTTATTTCAGCACACCCCACTAGAAGGAGAAGTTCTTATTTTTATATAATAGAATCCAAATCCTGTTTATTTGTTTCAGCAGGTGTCTGCATGATTCAGAGGTGTCAGTGGTAATCTGGGATTCATGGGGCTGTTTTGACAAAATCTGCTGTGATGATCACATATGGAAGTGTGGTAGTAGATTTTCCAGTACACTGTATGCAGTACAGATCACCTGCAGACCATACTTTAGATGAGCATGGATCCATGCTGTCACAAATGAGCACATGGAAGTGAGAGCCACCAGCCTCTGTCCCCCTGAGTCTGCAAGTTAAGAGGAAAGGGTATTCGAAAGACAGTTTAAAGGTGAGATCTGCACTTATGCAATTGATCTTGCAGCCTCCAGTTCTGCCCTAGTAGCCCTGCCACAGACTATCTGGTTGTGATAAAACCTCAAGGGAATCAAATACCGGTTGTTTCACCAGTTTTTGTTACTTTCCTGCATCCCTTCAGTCTGTCACAGCTCTGCTTTCCTTCATGAGCCCTGCTTGCTATGAGGACTGAAGCGAGGACAGAGTGGCTCTACTCTGAAGGTCCCTGTACTCTTCTGCCATGTCAGAAACCATCACCGGTATGGATCGACCTCATGGGTTGTCCTGGTTAGCAACCCAGCTCCAGGTGTTAAACTTTTTGGGAGATGAGCCCAATTCCTTATTCTGTGGTATGCCATTATGAGAGGAAAGCAGCTTTATGATATGCAAATCTAAATCTCTAACTGCCTATGATTCAAACACACAGGGAAATACATCTGCTTAAGGCCTTGTAGGTTTAAGGATTCTCTTTGAAAAAATTTCAGATGCAGTTCATTGGAGCATATTTGTACCTTCTCTTTGCACCTCCTCTTGCTACCACCTAGCCTTTTCTCCATACCATTTTTACCTCTCTTCTGAGCAAAGCAGTAGCTAAATGCACTACATTTGCACACTTTGAATAGCTTTTCTTCTGCTCGGGTTTATTTATTTTGCTTTGCTTTAACACAGGCTTTTCTGTCATCCCTAATTTTAAAAAATAGCTCTGTCATTCCTCTAGATCAAAGCAGAGACACTCCTTAGAAAAGCTGGTGCACTGGTTGTCTTCATGATCCATCCTTGTGGTCTGGATCTGGCAGCATCAGCAGCAACTGTGTCTCCAGGTATCAAGTCCACAAAGCCAGCTTTGTCCTGAAGGGCCTGACGCCTATCTTCACACCCTGTAGGAAGTCCTAAGGGTCTGTGCCATTGACAGTCTTAGCAAGCCTGAAACAAAGTTTATTAGCAGCTACTGATGAACCAGCTGTATGGGTCCTTGCAAAGAACTGTAGTTCATTAGTAGCTGCCCTGTGGGGAGGGCAGCCAAGTACCTGACTCTCATTTTGCAGCCTGTCAGGCTCAGATCAGCAGGATTAGAACAGCTCTTCAGTACCACTCAAAGCTGTCTGCACTTCTCAGAGCTGATCTAAGTGCCAGGAAGGGAGCACAAATCTCCATGCCAATGCCAGCAGGATAGGGATTAGACCTCTCCTGTCTATTAAAGCATTCTGGGAAATACAGCCTTTATAGCTCTCTATAAATAAGATTTACTGTCAATGGTGATTTCAGCTGAAGATAAGTTTTAATGTTGCTATACATTTAAAGATTTTTTAAATGTAGATTAATTTATCTGACAAACACAAAAATGGGAATGTGGAAGAACTTCTTAGTATTCTATGATATCCTCAGAAGAGGCATATCATTTTGTAGTAGTGTGATGTGGAAACATCTACTCAGCAAACCCAGAGGTAATATTTAACAAATGGTATAGCCTAGGTTATGGAAATTATAACCAATGCATGAGAAACTAGTGTTGTGTTCTCTTGATATGAGGCTGACAAGTGTCTACTTGTGCATGCTACCAAGCACATCTCTGGCTGAAAGCGTGATTCTTTACCCTACTCAGCCCTTAGAGGGTACAGTAGCTACACTTTAAATTAACAGTGAAGACAGGGATTCGGAAAAGTCAAATCCTTCCCCACAGTGTGTTTGGCTAACAGAGGTGAGTAGGCATAGGAAAAACAAAATGATGGATGAGTTGACACTTGTGCACTCAACAAAGAATGTACAAGAGGAAATTCTGGCTGATCTCAGCAAAAAAAACCACAACCCTGCAATGTGACCTTGGCCATGTCCTTCTGCTTGGGCAGTCATTTATATCCAATAACATGCTAGGAGCTGATTCTTATATCAAATATATTGAACGAATCCCAACTGCCTCTGACAGAAGCAAGATTTCTTGCTTCTTTATTCACTCTTATTCCTGAAGAGGCAGATTGTATCACTGACTGGCTCAACAGGAAACTGCTTTGGCACATAGTTCTACTGTGTTGGATAGAAACAAGCAGATTCATCACAACCCATTCTCATTTTAATTTCAATTTTTCTGTACATAGGGTAAATTAAATGGGCATAATATTCTAATTATTCTGTCTCATTTCAAGTATTTTGATTGACATATGGAAAAGGAATGGCTGATTATTCTAACTACTTAAAATTTGCTACTATGAACAACTCTGCATACATTGCAAATCACAATCCCTGAGTTAAGATTACTTGTTTGGCTAATATTAACACCTTTATTTACACAAATGTTAGAATTTGACCACACATGTCATTTTCATAACAGATGAGGTAGGTTTGATATTTGCATAAGCTCAACACTGGGACAAGAGGTGTATTAATTGTTTACATAACAGGGTGTCAAAAATGATGCAATAAGTAATTTTTTACTGCCACCTTGTGGTGCTACAGGCTTTTGATGACAAGAGACATACAAGGCGTTATGCAAAACAAATAAAACCAAAAGGCTATACAATTATATTGATAAATTCCCCCTCCCTGTCATCTGGCTTTTTACTCATCACTTTTGACTTTCATAATTTATCTCGTTGTTGTCATTTGTACATAAAATCACTATGTACAAGCTGCAAACTAAGAACAATTTGTCCTGTATGCATAAACAATATCTGAACATAGCTGAACATAGAATTTCTGAATAAGCTCTTTGAAACAATTTGAAAAAGTCTCAATGCTAAACCTTGGGTTTTGCTATTTTTTTTTTTTTTAACCTAATTGCCAGTGCCTCAGTGCTTCCAGAAACAAAAATTCTCATTTTCAGACGTGTTGTGTATTTTGTACAGGTTTCTTTCTTAATTTTCATGTGTTGAAGACAATTTGGGTTGCCAGGCTAGCAATCCTAAATGCCTCTGTGACACTTACAGAAGCAATATTCACTGGCCTTACTACGCACTTGAAAGTAAACAGTTGTATCCTATAATGTACTTTTCTGCAATATGACAGACTTTGAAAACCTCCCTTGATTCATCAAGTGATGTTGCAGTTCTGTTCATGTTATCTGCTAGCATTCATTGATTTTATTTTGCTCTCCTGTATTGTTTGTGGAGAGAATCATCTCATGCCTCTACTGTGATTCCTGTGTTGATCTTGGCATTGCATAAATCTCCCTGTTTTCTCATTTCTGAGTGATGCTGTGTGATCATCATGCTGATGATGAGAAGCTAGCGCTTCTGATGTCTGGTCTTTGTTAAATTCTGTTTTACCAGAAGATTTCCTGCTCAATCAGTGCTTCAAGACTGAAGCTACAACATGCTCCTTCTGGTAAAGCTCTTTAGAGAATTGTAACCCCTCCCTATAACTCCGTCCAAAACTGTAGCTTATCAGCAATTCATTAAATCAGGTAGACAGCTACATCACATCCCAAGGTAGGAAAGTGTGCTCTAGTTAGGCTAACTCCTCACTTCTGTTTTTCTCTTGTGACATCAATTGGTTTAAAAAACACTGCACATCCACGGTGGTTTTGCAGCTTGCAATATCTGGTGAGCATGAAGAAAATGTTAGGCTAAACCTTCTGGGTTAAACCTATGTGAAATGACTGTGCTAACTGTGGAGGACTACACTTGAGAAGTATGCTGGTTTATTTCAGCAAACTAAATCACTCATGAAGAGTGAGGAGGGAGAGAGGCTGACCCACAGAAGCTGGTAAAAATTACAGTCATATTTGTTTAGATGGATATAAATGAGGCTTTAATCCACTCCTTTTACTCTGAGAACAGCTCAGATTAGTGTGAAAGAAGTGTCTCAATTGTGACAGCCAGAAAAGGAGGCAAGCCAGTGTCAAGTAATTTTCCACCCTTCATATGAAAAGACCTCCAAAGAGTCTGCTTTTCTTTGGGACTTGCTCTTGTCCCCATGTGAGATGGGGCAACTGAAGGAAAAAACGAGAACAGAATGCGATTTTTTGTTGGTTAATTTTTGTAACCTGTCTTCTCCTTTTGACCATCCCACTTATAAAAGCTAGCAGCTATGAGGCCACCTTATGATGTATAAAGGCAGAAATACCTCTTAGTGCTTGCTGTGCAGAGGAGCTAAAAAGGGATATAGAATACAGGTGTTTGGGTTGCTTTAGTTTTGTGGGGAGGGGTTCTTTTTTTTTTTCTTCTTTTCTGATGGCATGCCATCAGCTGGAGTAGTGTACCACAATATGGAGGTAGGGCTAAATTAGATCTAATATAAGAAATTGGTCTAACAAAAGATATCCCAATTTATTTTACTTTTTGTATGGAAGAGAAGCAAAATACGTACATATCAGCATCAAACCCTATCTTTTCACCCTGAAAAATGGATGAGCTTAAATGTTTATAAAGCAGTTTCATGTCTGAATAGGGGTCTATGGTAGCATAATTTAAAATAGCATAAACCAATGATTATCACAGCTGATAGTATCTCCAAAGACATCGGTTGAAACAGAAGAAATAGTGAAAGGCCTGGGAGAATGATTGTGATTTCAAATATAGAGGAAAAGTAAAGATGGTAAGAGAAAAACTCAGCAAAAACATTTTAATTTGATAATAGGGGGTTGAAAACAGTATGGAAAGACCACAGCAAATAATTACAACCATAAAAGAAAAGAAGCCTCTCTAGAAGTTCAAAGATGCTTGTGCTGCCAAAAAGCACAATTACGGCCTCAGTCTACTGCCTCGGCTATTGTCAAAAGCAGTGTTACAAGCAACAACAAAGTGCCAGCAGCATGAAAAATCTAACTGTAGCCATCTCCAATAAAAGAAAAAGCATGACAGTCACCCCCACATCTGTCTTTTTGGTTAATGAGAAAAGTGGTGGTGTGTGAAGCAACACAGACCATTGCAGTGACTGTCATAGTGTTTGTTAAAGAGAGATATACAAAGGTGGTAGGAGTGAGTTCACTGCAGTTCAATCCAGCTTTCACTCATGCACAGACAGGTCACTGGAATTTCAAAATTACTGTTTTCACTGCAATTTCTAAGCAGAAAAGCTGGTGGCTTAGGCAAGACTTAATTCTGCCCTTTCAGAGCTTCACACAAGGCACCAGTTAGCAGGAAGCCGGGGACTCTCATAATGTCTTTCCCTGGTCCTCTGGGCACTCAGGAGCTTCTTCCTGAAGTTCAGGTCTAGCCAGACCAACCTCCTGCTGCAGGGCTGTCCTCTGTCTGCAACCTGTCCCTTAGGGTACCTTGCAGCCACTTGGGTCAGGCTGTCACTACACTTCATAACTCTGAGCAGGACTGAGCCTACACTATCCACACAGCTGAATGGGCTTTCTAACTCAAACTTCTCTTGGAGCTGATGTCCATTTAACAGCTAGAATGTGGTACAAACTTCTGTCTTGCCTATCTGACTTTCACTGCTCTTTAACACTAGCAGTCTTCAACAGGACATAGCTAGTGATAAAACTCAGTTGTTTTTATTTTTTCTTTTTACCAGTTTTCACACACAGTTTGAAACTGTTCTCCCTGTCCCTTTGGATTTTCTGGACCTGAGCCATATCATGTAGGTGACACAATAGTTTAATTTAGATATACAAGTCTCTTGCAATAGAACTGAATTCACATGACATCCAAATGTTGTCAGAGAAAAGGCAAGTTAAGGGAAGTAGCAACATAAAGCCTATTAACAGAATTCTCTGATCTGTCAAATGGCAGATTTGTTTTTACGTCAGCAACATCTGACACTCAGGGAAGGAAAATAGCAGTGGTGGAGCCCACCTGAAACAAGAATATATTTGTGTTAATTACTGTGCAGTTATGTCACAAACTTCTGTAGAGAACTGACAACCCAACAGGAAAAAGAAAAGATGGATGGGAAAGAACTTTTGTTTTCTTGTGTCATCATAGTGATTTATACCTAGTGTCAAGATATTCTAGACAAGTACAGCAGTTCTAGGTGGGTTTTGCCCTTAGAAAACCTTCTGAAAAATTCACAGAGAAACAACTTAAGAGCCTACTTACATTCAATCCAGACTCCAGAGCTGAAACTGATATAGTAGCACCAACATAGCTTCCCCGTCAACAAAACATTTGTTCTCAATCTCTCCATTTCATTTGATACGGTCATAACCATAAAATACTGCTGTTGGGTAAGAGGGACAACCATTTCAAACGCTGTGCCAAAATGTACTGAAGCCCTCCAACTGGGTGGCATAAAGTTCCTTGGCTGTGAATACAGATAAGTACTTATCCATTGTGCAAGTCCTTTCCCTAATCTCTCTCAGCTTGGCACCCAAAAGGACTGCTATCGTGTTGTGTTTCTAGACTGTCCCAGTCTGGTAAAAGATAAACTGTATTCAGTGACATTTCCCAGCAGGACTAGACCAGTGTAATGTAGTTAACAATGAAACCTGAAATTCAAAGTGGTAGAAGACAATATGGCGCCCTTCTGCTTTACTTAAGGGTGCCTCTGCAGCATCTATGGGTGCCTCCATGTGTAGCCTTGATTCTTTCAAGATGCAGCACTTCCCGCTGTGCACAATTGCAATGCCCTTACCTACATGGACAATCAAAACCAAGTGGTTCCTCTCCTGGAAAATCAAGCTGGAACATGTGCTTTGAGGTGCCACATGGAGCATCCTGTCATTAGTGGGGAAATATGAGAACAAAGTCCTCTAGCATTATCTTAGGAACTTCAGCAGAATATATTATTTTGGAAAGAGCTACAGTTCCATACATGTACACACATCAAGAGAATTAAAGTCCAAGAAGGTGAAAAGAGCTCTAGTCCTGATTTTTGATTTTTATTTGAGGTAGAGCTGTTTCTGATACTGCTGCATGACCAGAAATCTGTACCTATATTATTGAAATATGTACAGGTTTCTAGAAAACTGAGCTTCAACAGAAGTTTCTAGAAAATAATTCCTCAAATATCAGTTTCCATCAGCTAAAAGGTAAAGGCAAATGGCTTCAAATGATGGAGAAAGACCCCTTTCTACTTAGTCATGGGTGCATCCTGAGTTTGCTCTGATACCGCAGTAAATTCCTGTAAGTAGAGAAGACACTGGGGTGGCATGGTTTAGTGTGAGGTGTCCCTGCCCATGGCAGGGGGGTTGGAACTGGATGATCTTAAGGCCATTTCTAACCCAAACCATTCTAAGATTCTGTGATCTAAAAAGCACATTAGCTGAGCAGCATGGTGGAGCTTTGAAGCAGTGCTGAATTGAAACAGAAATCTCCCTTCTTTTCTTCAGCCATATCTGTTGGAGGTAGCTTTTTGGGGCAATAGAGACACACAAGGGCTCAGCTAGTCTCCTCTCTTAAAAATATATTTGAGGAAAAAGCTGATGTGAGCATTCCAACCAAGCCTGTTTGGTTTAAGCATTTTTTTTAAGCATTTTTGTGTGTGTGTGTGTGTCTAACTTCCACCTTTCGATGTTGCTTTCTATCAGGGTCATGCTTTTCAGGTTTTCCACTCCTCATCACTTTCCACAGATGAGTGGTTCTTTTTGTGGATGGCAAGCTTTCAAGCAAATTTCTGCTTTGTTACTCTCTTGCTCTGAACTGCACAGTATTCTTGTCCCTCATCAGTATTTACAATTATTTGAAAAATGAAATAATGTAGCCTTTTCTCCTTTAGGTTATGCATGTTGATATTCAGACAAGACCTAATGAAGAACTCTCTTCTGGAGAAAAATCTTCTCCTCTCCCATTAGCTGGCTCTTATTTCGTGTCACAGAAAAGGATTCAGGGTAGTGTGTGTTGCTGACTTTCCTCTGTCACAGTGATGACTGGCTCTCCAAAGAAATCATGTCCCTATTCTTATTGTTCTATGAAAATTAAACTTCTTTAGCTCTCTTTGCAGAGACCAATTGGCAGTGACATTCTGCCCTTTAATGAAAAGTGCGTTCAGTTGCTGAAAACATAAGTCCCAGTCCTGCAAAGAGATATATGTGGATAGCCTGTGTCTCTTTGCTGAGCCATATTGATTGAGGATAAGGGTCTGTCTCTGTAGATAGCTTTGAAGGTTCAAGGTCTCTGTTGTGGCAACATGAGCAGTTTGCTGAGAGCCTGTATATAAAAGGAAACTGGGAGATGAAGTGGAAAATCTTTTCTCTGGCCTCCCCCCTGACAGCATGGGAGGAAGGAATGTCATCTTGGGCATTTTTCAGCTTTAACTATGAATAGCTTCAGTGGAGTTAATGATACATAACTAGTGTTTCTGTAGACAGCTAATCTGTCCTTCTGATCCTCCCAGGGCTCCCTGCCCCCTTTTCCCTCTTTATTAAAAAATGAACCCAGTCAAGGCAGAATTTTAATCATTTGTGACCTGCAGTTTTCATAAAGAGCCGGACAGGAGCAATCACAAAGTTTCTGTATCTGATGGCATTGTTCTGAAGCATTTGTTGTGCTTCCCACTTGTGGTTTAGCTGATAAGCATAGTTCAAGGAACAAAAAAAAGCTTTGTTGATTGTAAACAGGCATAACAAAGGCAGACTGTGTTCTGATGGTATTTTAACAGAGATATTGTTAAAAAAGTTGACCATGCTGTTTTGGACAGATACTTTTCAAATGAACTAAACACAGTGGGAACCACAGAAGACATCAAAATCTTTAAGATAAAAGAGATTAGACAGATATTTTCTGTCCAATCCACCCACTACTTTGGGATGGATTATGCACTGCAATTGTGGCTATAAATGGAATAGA
>JAVHNF010062350.1:3722-17842 GCA_034783455.1 Micropsitta finschii
CTACATAAACTACATAAACTACATAAACTACATAAACTACATAAACTACATAAACTACATAAACTACATAAACTACAGTTTACTGTGCAGTTAAACCACAAGGATCACTGGAAATTCGTTTTTTGCTAGAAAGCTAGGATGCTGACCTAGTGTAAGCCCAGCCCATCAACACAGCCTTTGCCAAAAGGAGATTGCTGAAGAGGCAAAATTATGATTGTTCTGTTACATAAATGATTTAACTCCTAAGAAATCTAATTTTGCCTAAATGCCTTGCCATGGGTGAATGTACATCCATGTATTGCAGCCTTCAGAAATGGCAGGTGATATCTGTTAGCATACAGGTACCAGACAAAGTGATGCTTTGCAAAGTTTAGGAGAAGAATTAGCTTCAAATTTTCCTAATGTCTCTCAGTATACTCCCATGCTACTTTGTCTACATGAATGACAATCTACTGTCCAGCAGCAGAGACCTTGTAAGAAGGGTTTTGAGCTCTGCTTTAAATAACCTTCAAGAAGATAAAACTTGTCATGATTGTGTATCTAGAAATATGCAGGTGAACTGCAACACTTTTTGGGCAAGCTGTAGAGTCTGGAGTTTGGGTCATGCCCAAACCCTGGCAGAACAGGAGGAGTTACCTAAATGGGATATCAAAGACTGGTTTGTTTTGTATTCCTGTGATAAAATCTGCTGTGCAAGGACAAGTCTTAAGTGCTGGCAGTGTTAGCAGGGGTCTAAATTTGGGTGTTAGCACTCCAGCTGTAAGCAAAGAAGTATTTTGTATATGGGGATTTAGAGAGTATTAGAATTCGGTTTAGAATGGGAGAGTGAACAAATCAACCTATAGCAGGATTGGGTTTGGAGAACTGAACTCTCAGATCTTGAACAGAATTAATAATGGGGTGTTAGACATGTATGGTGTTTACATGTTCTAAGTGTACCTATTTCTGAGGCCAAAAGCTTTTAAACTGCTTCGCTTAAGAAGTAAGATCACAAAGAAAGTCATAGTAAAAACAGTCCAAGTTGCTTCAGTGTAAAAATGGAATTGGATAAATTCTGACTTCAGAGTTTTAATAAAATGTGGTAGCATTCTTCTAACTAAAAGGAACATAAGCTAAAAACTCTCTGAAACTTAGATATGAATTCACATAGAAGATTTTTGACGCTGCTTTCCTGTAATATACCTCTTTGATGATCAGGAAATAAAGATACTTCCCTCTCTTTCTGCTCTGAGCTTCCCTTTCAGTGCCAGAATTTCCATTCCTCATTTCCTCCTCTTATCATCACATCAGGGAAGGAATGGTGAAAGACTAACTGCACAAAATGGCAGGAATTTATCATTAATACTGAAAGCACTTTATTCATGTTCAAGTTTAAATTCAGTGGAATAGATCTTGAATATAGTTAAATCTGCAGCAGCTCAGAATTACTGGGCTATTGGTTCATTAAGGGAAAGACAAGATGACTACTCTCCAGGTGACTGAAACACACGTGGGCTGTTACAGACTGTAGTGTTCTCTTTTCAGTAAAGCCTGCCACATCCTCATGGTTACAGAAACAGCAAGCTGCAATACTGAACTGTGCCTGCCAGAGGTGTGAGGAGGAACTGAGCTCTTCCCTCTACATTTGCTTTCTCCTTGTACAACTGTAAAGGTGGGTTGTATATCACTACAAGTGTATACTGTCAGAATATACAAATAATAAACCAGAGAAACGTGATTCTGTAATAATAGAAACCACTGCTCTGCTGGGCATAGGAGGCTAAAAAGAAGACTTGTAAACCAAGCTGTTGCTTTCTGTGTCACTGCAGGAGTGATGGCTATCTTCTCCTGATGACTTTCTCTTTCCATATTATTTCCCAGCAGTTCCCTCTGGATTCTCAGGAAAACCTTTGAGTGCATCTACTTCAGCAGTATACCTTTATCAGGAATGTGCTTTCAAAGTGTACATCACTAGTGTTCCCATTTGTTCATATTTGTTCTTTTTGGTTCATACTGTCTAGCAATCTCGGAGCTCACAAACTGGACTTCTTTCAGATGGAACGCAAGTGTAAGATTTTCCCCTGGAAACTCCATGTCTTCCAACTATTGTTGGGCTTTCTGGTCACAGGATTAGGCTAGAACATGTCTGCAGTAAAACCACGGAATCACATTGCAGAAACTTGGTCTACAGGACCAACAGGCTTAAACCACAACAACAGGTCTGCTCCTATCTGTCTTGTTATTGGAGTCAAAGCCACTTTCTATCCATCACTGGTCATCCTGGCACAAGCTGCTACTTGCAGCAGGTAAATTCCCTTTTCACAGGAGTCTCCCAGTCTCTCACTTGCTGTTCCTTACTTGTTGTCTCCCTCCTGGCTGCCCCAGGATGTAACCTAGGATCTTTTCCAGTCTGAGTATGTTCACTTGCTGTCAGGATGAAGTGCTTTCCTTTCCCAGACAAAAAGGCATCCATTCTTTATCTAACCACAGGACTTGTTTAACAAAATGTACAATATGCCTCTCTGGGAGAGTAAGTTGAAACTTCTAATATATGCTGATGTTCTTCAGGCATCTCATTTGGAAACTAAACTGGAAAAATGAGATGTCTGTGGACCAAGTGGTTTCTGAGAAACACAAAAACTTGGACAGAAAATAGTTCTGCTGAATACAGACCTGGTTTCCCGTCAGATGAAAGGTGAACTCGCAGTGTTCAGATGCCCTGGCAGCACTGGCAGCTTTCTGACAGTGGATGAAGGTTATGAATGAGCATGGTCAGTAGATGCTCCTGTGTCAGGGAGAAGGAAAGGGGGGGTAAGGGTGAGGGAGAGGAAATGATTTTGCAGGTACTGGTTTCCAGGCATGGCTAGAATGTGAATAATGGAGCTTTCTTTGCAAAAACATCCTGGAATGGAGACGGTTTGGGGGGCTATACAGTGGTCTTCCAAAATCTGGCATTACTATAAACTAGCAAGGCAACACCCCCGAGCAAATCAGTGAGAAGCAATGACTAACACCTCTGCCACTAAAGTTAAGGACTGGAATTTGGTCAGCCTGAAAGGTTAGAAGCCACTGTCTTTTCTTATACAAACTTCCATAAAATAACAATATCAGAGGAACCTATTGGGTAACTTGGGCATTTCACTGCATCCAAGGAAATGAGAGAGCAGCTAAGGAAAAAAAGCATATCTGAGACACCAGAGCAATGTGCAGTTGGATCCTCTAACACAAGGAGCCAAACTATTGCTCTTAAGATACATGCCTCTTCTGTAAATCTCAGCCCTGATGCTGATGCGAAGACACTAATCAAAAGTGGAGCTGGTATAGGGGCCTTACATTTGTCCAGACCTCTAAATTAAGACAGAAGGTGTTAAGACTGACCCCGCTAGGTCCTCTTGGGTCACTTGAACCCTTGTCCTCAATGACTTTCAGTCTCAGATGCTGTAATAACAATCTCATGATCTTGTTTCCTCAAAGAAATTGATTAATTGATGAAGATACAGGTTTTATTTCTAATTTAGTATTTAAAGTTTTAGGCTTGAAATGCTTTAAAGCCAGTAGTAGAGGATGGGAAGTGATGTGGCACTAGAAAGGCCATGCTGATGATAGCAAAGTGCTGAACTGTTAAAAAAGTCACAGATATGTTGAGGGTTTTTTTTGCATGGAAGCACTGTCACATGAGAAGTAATTTCCTGCTTTTCAGATTCCCAGTCAGGGATTGTTTCGTTTACCAGTGGGTGCGTCTGCTGGCATGTAGAGACTGAACAGCTTTTTCCTCTGGAAATGAGGGTTGTGTGACTACACTCAATAGCATACAGTAGTATGCAGCCATTTCATTTGTCCCATTGGCTGCCAGTGTTCCTCAAGAATGCCAGGAAACATTATAGGATCTGTAGTCCTTCTGACAACAGATCTAGGGTAGAAAAGTTTATTCGGGTTTTTCTTCAATACATAGTATAAAATAAGCTACGTGCTTCCCATGGGATTTGTACGTAACCAGATACTTTGCTAGAAATAAGCTAGGCGTGTTCTTAACCAGTAGTGTTGTGGGGAACTGCAAAATATGTGCAAGGTATTTGAACTGCAGGATTAAATTTTAAAATATTTTAAGTACAAGCTCTTCCAGTAGTTAGATTTAATCCTCCTGTAACCCTGACATTCTAGAGGCTGCTTTGGGAACGAATCATTCCTATTAAGAGAGAAACTGAGCAGGTTGAAAAATCAGGTAAGGGTTTGTGTGTATTTGTACAGTAGCTAGTATAGGGCTCTTATTGTTCTACAGCTACTATACAAACTATATAAATGAAAATAGTATAAATATATACCTACATTATAAATATATACAAATAAAAATAGAAATAAAGAAGTATGTGGCTAGAAGAACTTGCTGTCTGAGCAGGCAAGCTAGAGACAGTTTGGTCAGGGTGTGTGTGTGAGGCATATAGGGCATATAGGAGAGGGAACAGTAAAGCAGCTCATGAATGCTTAGAAGGATGAAATCCTACTAGAGGGTGAATCTACCCAAAAGGAGAGACAGTAAGGGAGAAAAAGAAACAGTAAATCAAATGGAAAAGACTGAAAGGCAGAGGGAATGATCCCAGAACACAGAGACAAAAGGGGATAAGAGGAATTCAACTGAACGGCCCTAATCAGCAAAAGGGCTGATACAGAATATGAACTGTGAAAAATGATTAAGCGTTGAAGGGGATTTGTGGACTCTGGCATACTTCTGTGCTCCATGTAAGCTCTTACCCAAGTCTGAAAACAAAGGTCACCACCTTCCCGCATCTCTCTTTTCTATATATTGTGGTAGGAATAGTACCTCCTTGCTCCACACAGTCTTATCTCTTCAGCTCTTTGCAATTGAGGCACCTTCTTACTGATAGTCTGAAGGCACTCTGCTGAGGTCCTAGGGTTCACTGGGATACCTAGGTATTATGGTAATGCAAATAATAATAATGTAGAAACTATATATGGAGGGACAGTGTATGAACAGATGAACCTATGTATGTAAATAGTACAGGTAAAGACATTTTTAGCTATCCGCCAGTTATTTCCAATGAAAAGTTACCATGATCTTTCAGTAGACTTTGTACCTTAGGTCTAGGTGAAGCAACCCTTTGGAGGAACTGAAAGATATTTACATAGGAGCATGACAGAAGTATCCTAAAGCAGTATGATTGGTGTAAAGCACATTAACAGGTACAGGCTCTGTGACAGTAGTTATGTTCCCTTCTCTATTGTATCCATAGTTACTAATACACACAGATAAGATCTGTAAGCTATGTGTATGCTGGTTTAAATTCGGGGTTGTTCCCCTAGTTTGAAGGCCATCTTTACTCACATCATGCAGTTTGACTCTGACTAGAATATGAAGGCAGAAGTGCAATAAGCTTCTTTCTTAGGAACCTGTGACTGATTTATCATTCTAAAGTCTTTTCATTAATTGAAAAGGTAAAGACTCAAGTCTTCCGTAATGAACCAGAGTAAGCTGTGTCACTGGAGACTGCTGCTAGCTATTACTGTGTAGCTCGTCTGTTTAAAACCCCACATAACTTAATCCTTGCAAGACTTTTCCTTGCACATCTGCAGCTTTTGGATTACTTAACTTTTTATTTCTCCCAAATCATGCAAGAAAATCTCAGAATACTATGCTGAAGGCCAGTCCAGGGCAATCCCTTATAAGGCATTTCATACGAGTTCCAACATGTGTCACCGAAAACATCTGTGAGGACACAGAGTGCTTTCCGCTGTTCATCACAGTGTGTGAGTCAAATCTGCAATGCCTGGGGAGAGGAGTTACCCCTGAAGTGCTATGAAATGAAACTGCGTTTCAGGGAAACTAGTTTTCCTCTGCAAATTGAATGATTTCTTTGTCACTGCAAAGATCATTGAAATAGTATCTCATTGGGGTTTTTTTTTGTAGCAGAAAATAATACAACACGCAATTCAGACCAATGTTTCAACATTAGCAAAATGTATTCAGATATTTTATGTTACCTTTCTTATTTAGAAAAGGAAAGAAGAAACATCTGAATTTGCCTAAAACTGAGGGTTTCATTTAAACAAATTGAAACCAAAAGATGTTTAATACTATAACGAAAAATTCAGATTTAGGCAACCAAAACTGTAACATGACTAACTTGGATTTTCTGCTTTTGAAAGCAGACAAACCATTGTAAACTTTATAGTTCACAGGTGAAATTCTCTCCTTCTCTTCCCTGCCCCCATGGTGCATGGATCTGGGGAAAGGCAATTCCATACCTGGGAATCAAATAGGTTCATTGTTTAAAATGGTACAAGCTACCTCCCTCTTAAGGTGCTTGTAGTTGAGAGCTTGATTCAGCCATTAGTGTGGGGTCAGCTGCACAGCTGAGCTCACTGAGTACTTCCTCAAAAAATGTGGGGAATTTGGGACTGGAATTTAGGTTTGGGTCCCTTTCAAATTCACGATGCTTCTGAAAAGAGAGGAAGCAGTCAGGGTAAAAAGACTCTTTTGGAACTGAAATTCCCTGAAGCTAACATTAGCCCTTTTTCAATTAGATCTTCAATGAATTTTAGGCCAGGCCGCTTCATGGCCTTTTGCATTTCTTTATGGCTTTCTGGTAAAACCATGATATAACAAAGGCATGATATCATTGATGGCATGCTGAGAAGAATGAAATAAACACAGGATGAAAAGAGGCTCCTTTGTGCTGTTTCAGGAGCCATTGCCCTGGGAAGCTGACACCAAGAGCAGGGTGCTCTCTGCAGTGCTGAGTAATCATTGCTAACAGATTTTTGCAATCAAGAATACATGTGGCAAGTCCCAGAAAAAGACTCCATGCACAAAGGGCTGAAACTTTGACTGGGTAATTGTTACCAGCTCCTTCTATCCTCCCACACCAACCACTAAAAGCTCAACTTCTTTGTGGGAACTCAGGGCAGCAATTCCAAGGTTTATTTATTTATTTATTTATATATTTATTTGCTACCTTATATACTTACGTGTTTGTGAGTTTTAACAGATGCAGTTTCAACCAGCTGTGTGTCCAAGCTGTTGTTCCCTTGAGGAAGACTTTCCTGTGAAAAAGGATGATGAATGCTGTTGGTTTAAAAAAACCCATACAAATTCAATGAGTAGGGATTAGACTATTTATAGCTCTAGTGACTAAGCATATAGACTGCAGTAGTCATACATGAAAGCAGTCTTACCATGTGAGACTAATCCAGCACTCAAGCAAGGAGAGCCAAAGCAGTTTTCAGTGCACATCTGTAGGACATCAGATCATGTATATCCTCTCCAGAGCAGCTGCTTTTACAATAATCTCAGACTGCTGCTGTTCAGAAATGAACGTTATGATATTAGAATGCTATCTACAGAGGATATTTTGTCTATCTGGTGGCACAGAACTTAAGGATGGGACTTTGAAAAAGGTTTACAACTGAGAGGATTTGCCTATGTTCTTAAAGTCGATCACAAACCAGTGTTAGAGGTTCATTTCCTGCATAATTCCATTGAAACCAAGAGATGTTGCAGCTTGTAATGGGTATCTGTTAAGGATGGCCTATTAAAGATTGATAGAATCTGAAAAATGGATGATTTTGGTTTTATAGCATTGGAGGGAGGACATGGAATGTGAGGTTCTCATTCCTTTCCCTTCATCTGACTAGGTTTTATTGGTTTAGCTTTTCAGTTTTAGTTGGATCTGCTAGATCTTGTTTTGAATAACTTGGTGGAATAAATCTTGTAAGAAAGAAATTGTTTCTTCTGTTTGTAAATGGGGCCTTATAAAAAGGTGATTAAGAATGGTCACTAATTCTCTATTAAACAGGTTTTCACTAGAAAATAATTGGCAAAGAATATATATCTTTTTAAGGGCTTTTCATATCATGCAGTAACTTGTTGCAAAGACTTGTCAGCTTCTTTTCTAACTCACCTGGCTTATGGAGCCCTGGCTCTGTATCTATAACATCATCTGTTTAGGAGTTGAACCATTGCTGAGCTTTAGCAAGAAAGGTCTTAATGGTTTTAATTCCCAAGCATGAACTTCCTCCTTCAGGTGTTCTTCTAAGGATATCCTTGTCCCTGGAACTCCAGAATTCTCTGTTTGTCTCTGCTTTAAAGGAATGAAAGACAACAGCTAACTCTGCACAATAGTCTGCTCTGTTGCAACAGCAGCTTGCACTCCCCAAGATTTCTTCTGGGTATTCTGTTTTAATTTGGTTCTTTGAGTGTTGTACTAGAAATGGCAGCAATGTCTGTCAAGTAGAAGTACTTAGCTCTTCAAAGTTAGGAGGAAAAGATAGTTCTTTCTACTTCATTTCTTTTCTAATGTAGAAATAAAGCCATAGATGAAGTTAAAATCCTACTCAGAGTCAGACAAAACCATATCATCCAATAAATACTTGTGAGGGAAAAAAAAGTGCTTTTATTCTGTTCCTTTCAATTAGTTCCATTTAAACAGTCTGTGGTACATGTATGTGTATGTGTCTGCACGGATCATATCTGGGCAGTTTTCCTTTATCTTGGCTGAAAATTACTGGGAGATAACAACAGAATTTGTTATTCTAAAGGATTAACGTCATTAGGGGTTGGGGTCTGTGGGGTGTGTATGTCATGCATTATGTCTCAGAAACAGTTTTGCACTTTTAAACAGTTCATTTGACATACCTGAAGTTCAGGTTGACTCCTACCTACTGGGTGCACTTGAGGAATCTCTTCTGATAGTATTAGGTTGCTTGTCCACGTAACACAAAATACTGCGATTTTCTTATGAGGGCTGCTGGGAGATGCCATGTTTACTCTAACTGAATTCTGAATACTAATTCCACTTACATTATCACTACACGTTCCAGAAATTAGCACCTCTGAATTCTTGTATTGACAAGCCTGGCAAGCATATTTTTGGCGAAGCATTACTCCTTATACCACACACCCAAAATTTGCTGTCCATGGAAATTACAGCTAATTTCAGCCTCAAGGCTAAACAAACCAGGAAACCAGGTAGGAAAATAAATGGGAAAAACTCAGTGTAGGAAATATCACAGACAATCACCATTCTCTAATGCTCTTCTTTGTCATAGACACTCTCCTCTGACTTTAGCCATGTGTTTAGATTTTGATGACACAAAAGGCAAGAATTCCTGCTGCTTCTTCTTGCATGTCAATACCATTAGTAACATCACTGTCTCATCACTGTCTATAATCTTGTCTCAATGATGACACCAAATGTCAGTTTTATAACAAGCATTCAGTTAACATTTTCTATACTACAAAGGCCTTAGCTTACTTTTTAATGTAATATACACACACACTTTCAGATAAATTATTTTATCTGCTTTCATGGCAGTATTGGAGCTACCTGTATCTCATAAGCAAAAAAACCCAGATCAACAAATTAGCTATGCAAACACAGTGAAACCCACCAAAGGACTTTAAGATTAAAAATGCTTCTATTGCCACATGCAGCTTCTAGTGTTCAGCTTTTCTGTGGGGCCCTTCTCCTCTCCAAATTACATGACCTTGTTTCGGGCCTTGGATTTGAAGACAAGCATTCAACCTTTGGGAGGAAACCTAGAACTCTCAGAGTTATGGGTACCTGGGGGTTACTACATCTCTGTTGCTCCTACAGGAACCTGCTTTGAGAATTTTAATGATAGCAAAGAGACAGTTCAGTTCTACACAGCAGGTTTAGCTCCTCCAGTAACAGACTGCTGCCTAAAGCAGGGGTCCCACTTTTACAGCCTAATACCCCAACCTCCTGCTCCTGGGGCTAAGCAAACTTCTAAGGAGACATAGACCTTCAAATGTTGAGTCCTTTCCTGCCAGTGTAACTTCATGCACTGGGTAACTGCAGAAGCAAAGGAAGGTAGTAAGGTAATGGCCTCTTTGAAGGCACTTTAGAGTGGTTTAACATTATCCACAAAGTGCACCCTCAACCCTTTATGGACTTAGTACCTTTCCCCCAGTCAAGGTCTCTGGCCCAGGAGCTTTCTATCCAGCCCAGCCCAGCCCTGCACTGCAAAGTTATCTCATGGGAGGTGGGCAGTGCTAGCACAGGACAGGGTTTATGCTTGTTTTTCCCTGTATTGTAATTCTACCTTTTTATACCAGGGAATACATTTATTCTTCTTCTTGGGAGAGATGAAAAGACAACTGATAAAAGAGTAGACCTTTCTTCCTTTTTCTGCCTGTGTTTGGGTATTTTTTTAATAACCAATGGACAACACACTTATTAGACAGATGCTTAACATTGTCAGTACCTATGACGTTGACCTCTTTGCTTATTCACTTCATCTGCTCAGTTCAGTGTCTACAGCTCAGTTTGGAGGCTTTGCACATAGAACATCTGCTCCAATCTCTTCTTAATCTATTGCTTGCTTCTTTAAGTTAAGCTTCTCCCATTTCATTCTTCCTGCTAGGATTGCTTTCCTCAGCTCCTTCTGCAGAGAGCTCTGGTGGCATCCAGGAGACACAGCTCCATTGCCCACATGAAGGGGCCTCCACTGCTCCATCAATAGATTAAACCTCAGGAGCATCCTGTCCTGTCGCCCATGGGACCTCCACGAAGGCTCCACATAACTGGCATTCCAGACGACTCGAATTTGAGACTGCCTCCCACAGAGCCTGCTGTGAGTCAGCTTTGTGTGGTGAATGCTGGAAATGGGGCAAGACCTGCATTAACATAGCCTTGCAGTGTGCACAGGACTGAAGTTTCAGACAGGCAGCTTACAATGGCCACACCTATGATCTCTCTGAAAAATTCCCAACTGGTTCTAGTTTGGCATTTGTTTTTCAGGCAGAAATGGGATCTCTTTGTGAAGGAAAAGCAGTCAAAAAAAATATACAGAGGCCAGATTTCAATGGCAAATAAAAAAAGCTTTCACAAGACCAGGAATGGTAATTCTCCAAGCTGGAGGTGATCCTGCCTTTAGAACAAGATGTTTCATGTAGCCTTTGGGAAGAAAGCATGATGCTGATGGACATGCATCAAGCTATCCACTGAAATGTGGGGTGGGGGATGATGAACCTTATATCAGCTGGATGAAGAGTAGGATGTCTTAAACATCAGAAAGGATGGGGTAATAAACACCACTAATACCACTACCACCTACCACCACCATAGGCCACAATTCTGAGTCACCACCAAAGTTGAGCCCTGAACACCTTTTACCTCTTTTACCCATTCTTTACCACAAAAAATATCTTGAGTAGACTAAAGACATGGTTGAACCTTCTGAAGTCACTACACTATGGCTGCATCCACAATGGTGGGAACAGGAAATACATCTGTTGATCAGACAGATAGCTACACTTGTGGTGTAGCACGGAGTATTGCATGAGAAGAAGGATATCTGCCAGTCAGAAAGGTAGATGCTGGAGGGCTGATGATACAGAGCCGGTGCAGTCAGCACTAGGGGATATAAATAATCCATGATGACCAGGAAGACTTTAGAGTCTGACAGAAAAAAAAAAAATCATAATGGTTATTAATAATTGAGTACCTTCTCAAAGTGCCCTGAAGCACTATGTGTATTCCCTCAAGGACCATGACAAAGTGTGGCAGTGATCCTGTCCTGCACATCTAAAGCAGTGACTAGCCGATAATTTGCAAGAGACCAGCTCTGGCGCCGGGGTTATCAAGTCAAGTCCCAAAGATAAGGCAGCCAACTGGCCCTGTAGCAACCACTGAGAGGCTGCTGCTGGCTGCACTATGTTTGCCTTTCTGCCTGCCTCCTGCTTCTCCCCTTTGCCTGGAGCTGCCTCAGCAAGCTGGCAGGGCTGAAGGGTGACAGGCAGGTGCAGCAGGCATGTGGTGCAGGCAAGGCACCAGTGGGCATCACTGTCACTGCTTAGTGTCAGGAGCACCCCATGTGTCTACAGCACTGGGCACCCCAGGTGCTGCTGGGGTGTCTCAGTACCTCCTAGAATTGGCATACATGGTGCAACAAACAGGGCATAACTGGGATGGTGTGACCTAAAGGGGCAATACCACAATATGCACATACTTCCCATAGCTGTGTGCCTTCACACAGCTGAGCTCAGGAAGAGACCCTCATCGCTTCATGCTCTCAGTCTTACCACTCAGCCCAGCTCTCTGAATATGTTTATTCCATAAACACTCACTGACGTATTACAGAGGGAAGGGCACATCCCAGCCTGTCACAACTAACAGGTATCACACTACACAAAATCAAGTCTGAAGTTCAGGTTCAGTTTAAATCTGCAGGGCAACTCACATTGTTATATTACACACAAACTAAGTTTTGCTCTTTTCTGCCACCTTTCATTAATTTTACTCTGGTTTTGCTCCTTTACATTGTGCTGGGTTTTTTTGGTTTTTTTTTGTTTTTTTTTCAGGACAGAGACAGCATTTTTTTACCACAAAAGGCCATTGTTATTTCAACAGTCAGCTTTTCCCCATGTGCTCTAACACAATCTCACAGCACTCTCATTATTGCAACAGCATCTCAGGACCCATGTACAGACAATGTATACTAACAGGTTTAATGGTTTTAACTACCAAAAAGACAAAGGTTTTCCCACCCACCCACCTTTTTTTTTGCTATTTGTTCCATTTGCTATCCAAATGCCAGCATTTATTGTCTGCAAAATGACTGCTGAACCAATGATTATGGTGTGGCGTATTTCCTTTGAGTGACAGTGCCTGCACAATGACTTTTCTCCAACACACTCGGCAGTTGGCATTAAATATTCTTGGCATGTAGCCTCAATTAAAATTAACCCAAACTGGAAGCACATCATTGGCTCTTTGGATAGAGATACTTCATTTCAGGCTGTTTGTTAGAAAATAAGCAGAAATTAAATAGTGCACCGTACATACTGAGCATACACACAGAGAACATACTGACATATGCATGTAGTACTTAGGGATATGGTTTAGTGATGGACTTAGCAGTGCTAGGATAACAATTAGACTTGCTGACCTTAAAGGTTTTTTCCAACCTAAATGATTCTACGATTCTATGAAAATACATAACATGGCTGTTCCGTACTCCTCACAGCAAAATTCCCTCTTAAAAGGTTGGTCCCTTAAGGAAAAAAAAAAAAAAAAGCTAATGCAGCACCATTAAAGCACTTCTTATAACTTCCAACACTATTTCCATCAGCCTTGCTTAGGACATGAGTAAACTGGTATATTTTCCATAAGCAGCAACCCTAAAATCTCAAGTCAGGTGCTGAAAGTCCAGGTAGATGGTTGCTTTCCCACAGCTTCAGCTGAGCTTGGGTACCGTATTCCTGCCTTGCAGGTGTGCACGGGCCTGCACACACACAGAGTTTGTAACACTCCAGCTGTGGAGGAGCAGTGAAGCACAGGATGGCAGGGGTCAATTAACCACCAGCTGGATATACTCACTCAGCCAAGTGAATGACAGTATAAGGCCATCAAACTAGATCACTTGCATGGAAGTGAGCAATTTTGATTTGAATAAGCTGGGAGAGAAAACAATATACCCTTTGCTCTATAATGTCTAGTTGAAAGAAAGTTCTGTTTCTCTATGAAGAGATCTGCTTCTTTTCACATCTTTATTTTTTCTTTCTACATTTGAAACAGTAAAACCCTACAGCTAATTTTATTTACTGGTTTAAATAAGCCTCAAATTAATGCATTTAGTTAGGTCAGTGTGCAGTTAGATATATTACAAAATTGAAATCAAGCTCTCCATAGAGAATCCTGTTTTCATTTTTGTGAAGTTTCATGCCCAAGGATAACAAGAGCACCCTTTATTTACCAGCACAATTACATCATATTGAAAATGCCCTTCTCTTGCATAGATGTCCCTGTCACTGCTGATCAAAAAGGCATTCAGGAATCACCTTGATCTGTGTCCCAAGATTAACTTCATCCAGAAGAGTTAAGCCAGACTTTGCCTTTGCATATCAGATTTTATTTTGCCTCATCTCACTTCTTCCTTCCAATATAAACCTTTAAGCCCAGGGTTTATTACCTCCATACCTCAAACATTTACTGTGTGACAGCACAGCAGAACATCAGCATCTCCATCCCCCACTGAGCGCATTGTCTAATCACTTAAAATGTTTTTCTGAGAGTCATCCTTTCAGAGTGTTGTAGTTTATTTTAGCTAATAAAAAGCCTTAAGGAGTTTCAGATATAGTTTGTTTTTAAAAGGACTAAGAA
>JAVHNF010062351.1:23823-35288 GCA_034783455.1 Micropsitta finschii
GTTTAGCATACAAAGTATGTGCTTCTTTCCCCTCTTTATCCCATCACCTTCTACTATGCTTGTGAATAACCACAGAAGGACAGGAGAAAACTGTCCAACAAGTCCAAGTTTGCTGACAGCCCTGATGGTCAGGCAGAGAAAGGAGCTGGTGGGTCCCCATTCATGAACACTGTCTCACAGGCTTGCAGGCAAGGGGAGCAGGCAACAAAACCTGTGCAGGTCTCACTTATGGGAGCTGCTACTACGGTTCATGAACAGGCTATGGAAATGTGGATCTACACCTTCTTGTAGTAATCAGTAGTATAAGAATCAATATTTTCATTCTTACTCTTGTTTTGCTGTTTTGCATGAAGAGCATTACTGAAAGGTCATTGTATTGATGTAATGTAATGTACTGACATGGACAGTATTTTCAGCCTGGGTGCAACTACCTGCTATTTTCCTGTCTAAGACCTTGGAGAAGGCAGGACCTCTGCACCATGCACCATGCTGGTCCTAGCAAGACAGGTGGGTCAATGGCTATGGAGTGATATCATTTACTCAGAGGAGTTTCTTCTTCCAGGAGCAATGTCCTCATCTCCACACCTTGCAGGCCCTCAGCAGCAAAACCTACAATTTTCCATGGCTGTACTTCCCCTCTTTTTCTCTCCCTGGAGACTACACACAGCTCTGACAAGGCCACAAGTTATTGCCTCCTCCCAGCACCCTGGATTGAACCATAAGCTGTTGCACTGTCAAATGTGCTTTTCGGTGGGTGCACACAGTGATGTTATGTCTGCTGCTCCTTCTAACTTGAGTTCATTTATCTTGCTGTTTCTCACAGATGGTTACAATAAGACTGCAAATTATTTCCCTGCTTAAAAAAAAGAGCAACGAAAACCCCCTCTCCTTTCTGATTTCTTAAGTGAAACTTACAAGTCCTAGTTAAGAAGTATACTCTGGATATTATGTTAAACTATTCAGTGAAGTCATTTTAGTTTTGCCTGCCTGGATTTTTAAACAGTCAAATCTCTTTTTTTGGGATGGAAATGTTCCCTCTGCAACCCAGGAAAGAAGAATCTTTTATGCAGTGTCTTATATGGAAAAAGTTATGTATAATAAATAACAGCATGGCAATATTTTCAACTTTATTCATGGTCATTGCATTAATCAACCCTATGCATAAAAAGTAGTAGGTTTTCTGATCTGCTTATATATTGTTCTGCATATTTCTTTCACACTTGTAGCTTTTCTTTTTTTTCCATCTAGCTTGCTAGATCATGATGGGATAATTTCAGGAAACCTACAGCTAGATTCCTTCCCGCTTGCACTGACTCTCCGCTCTGAACAGCAGGACATCTATCCACAGTAATATAAGAAAAATAAAAACAAGTTTTCACTGCAAGAGGCTCCTCTCCTAATTCATTCAGACTTTCTGGAAGAAGGTATGAAAATGGCTTTTGAAATATAAAAGACTGCTATAGCTGACTCTTCACTAGGGTTTGTCATATCCCATTAGCAGTGATCTAGAAATATCAGTGTCATAATGTGTTGGCAATCACCCATTTGTACTAGTATTATATGAATGCCTGGTCATGTTAACGAGCAACCTGTCACACAAACAGCTACAAAGACATATTGTGTAACAGGAAAAAATTGCCAATGCACATAGACTTTCAGGTTACTAAGAGAATAAAATGCATGGAATAACAGGCTTTATCCCATAGAGAATGGCACCTATGTCAGTGTACTCTAGACAGAAGACATCACCATCACAGGTGCTTTCACCCCCCCCTGCAGATTATACATTTTCAATATTCTTTTAGCATCCTTGCTGTACATTTATTTCATGGCCATAGTGTTTGTTGCAGTTCAAATGTAAAATACAGCTCCCTTGCCTAATAACACCACGGTTTTTTCACTTGTATTCAGTTAGGCCCATTTTATTATCTAAACCTCTATGTTCAATCATTGTAAGGGATTACTATTACATAGTCTTATAAATTGTTCACTTTAAGGATAAAGTGAGTAGGAATTTGCTTCCAAACCAGTTTCATCAATATACTGTCATCTTACTACTGATACCTTCTAATTACATGGGCTTTTTTTTCTGGAGATTTATCCTTAAATCTCTTAATAATCTCAGCAAAATTTTGATGCCAACTAATGGACCACTTCCTTTACAGTGCAATTATATCAAGCAGAGAAAAAGATCTAAATTGTTCCTTCCCTTTTCCCTCTATTTAATAATACAAAATTGTTAAATGGGAATAGAACTCAAGAAATATCATTCCACAAATGAGAAAACTCTCAGTAAGACAGACTGGCTTACAGGGCTTCGTCTGGACAGAAAAAATTCAGCTGCACTTCAGTGGCATGCAATTTCATCTTTTAGGAATTTTATTCAGACTTACAAATGAATACACGTTATTTGGCTTTTGTCTGCAAATGAAAAAAACAAGCAAACTATGCCTACAAGAGCTCAGACCAGCAAACAGAGAAGCAGAATCTTGAATTTGGAATGAAATTTAGATGTTAGATGGCCGAGCTATTTGAAATCTAATTGTGGCTGCAACCATTCTAGGGTTGCTTGGCGAAATTTAACAAATAAATAAAAAATTGGGTGTGAACACGGCGTTGATCTGGGCAATCGGCAAAGTGCCATCTCCTACAGACCTGTGGAGGTTTTATGCACATTTTTCTGAGTGAATGCTATTCTCCCAGTCAGTCAGAGCGCAGCACAAGTTGCCAGAAATCATTCATCAGCCCCTTGCAGAAAAGGCTGTCAGCTAAGGCTACAGGCCTAGCGCCAGGCTGTCAAGTTTTGGGCTTGTAGCCAGTCTGTCATGGTTTGAGGCTGGTAGCCAAGCAGTAACTTTGATGTTTAAGGGGTTAGCCAACTGGTATGTGAGGGTGGCCTATCAGCTCAGAAATAATATACCACACTCAAAGGTCATGAGTTCTGAAACTAATCTGGCTGTTATAATATTTCTAATAAAAACTGAGGTAGACCTTTTATAGTATAAAAAGTGTTCAAATTATTTCAGTATTTGTTTTGATTAAAATTTCCATTACACGTGCTTTTCATTATGCAACTCAATTAGTATATAAAAGATTTTCCTGTTTAAAATGTTCAAATGAGCGTAATTGTTCAATTTGGAAAGATTACAATGCTTTTATTTAATTAACACTGCAATAAATACTTCATTTTGTAATGAACCCCATACTTTCGGGCCATTAACCATTCAATAAATTTACAGTATGGAAGGTTCTTTATGGGGAAGAAGATAAATAAAGCTATTCAAATGAATGTGTAACAGTTCTGATGCTAAGCAGCAAATTATAGCTTTTTGCTTCCCATCCACTAGAGTTGCACCTCGATTGCAAACATATGGGAATATAATAAACACTATACATTTCAATTACTATTTTGAACACGAGTTACACAACACTCTTTCAAATTTGCTACGTGGAAATGCAGTCTTTATTCATGGCATCTTCCCAGAAAAAGAAGGTAAAATAAATTTTCATCTGCCTTTTGCCTTCCAGTTCTCCCACTCCCCCATCCACAGCTTCTTCGGTTCTGAAAATCTACATTGGAATTTCCTGAATTAGATCTGATATTTTGTTTCTTTATGAGAATAAAAGGAATTGAAAAATTCCCAGCTATTCAGTAGCTTGCTATTTGCAATAGCAATATGATGAAGGAAAATCCCCTGGTAGCTGTGCAGCATGGCGCACTAGTGCACACACCAACAAACGAAATAAAGGAGACCTGGGGCTCTGACACATTAACAGGAATATAGTGCAAACTCTAGTATTCCAGTGGGATCATGTATTAACATCCCTCCATTCTGAGGCCTATAACAAGTGTGTCTAAATCCGTAAGGCAGAAAGAGGTTTGAGAGGTGAAAGCAGCTCTCTCAGGTAGTGGAAGCTCAGAATCTGATGGGAGCAAGAGCCTGGAGTCACCCTCAAGCAGAGTGACCTGTGGCAGCAATGCCTGGATGTGACCAACAGCAAGGTGTTAAATGCCTTCAAACACCAACAAAGCAGCAGAGCTGGGAGCTTTGGGCACTTACAGAAGCTGTTCAGCATCCTGGTTTACCCTGGCTGCCTGAGGAGTGCTGCCTGCTGCAGTGTCATGCACCTGCTGGCTAGCTGTCACGGAAAAGGGATTTGCTTTGAGCAATACTCTGTCCTTTCATGGTTGTATTCAAGGAGGTAAAATGGGCAAAGCTATTCTGGATCAACTGAGCAGCTCAGCCAGAAAATCTCACAGAATGCTATTTTGCCAAAAATGGTAACATAACCAGTTACAAAATTTAATTAGTGAACTTCACTGGAAAAGACACCTCTTTGTAAAACTCGGTATCATCTAGGAATATGGATTCAAAAGATTTTATTGCTTTAGTAACCAAACCTCCCTTCACCTTATCCACATTAAAATCCAGAAACTTTCAATGAAAACCAAAACAGACCAAACCAAACAAGCAAGAAAGGGCTTCAGAAATGCTTTAGAGTTCCCTTTTTCACACTTTTAAAAAAGGCTTGGCAGCATTTTCCTACAATGTCCACTGGAGTCCTTTCAGATGCTGTGTTGTGTTTACAGGATCAATTGTTTACCATAATTATGAATTTAAAATAAGCCACATAACCATGTATTTAGGCATTCCTTATGAACTGTAACCACTGAACAAACTACTTGAAAAACATTACCACATGCTGTATTTCTCAACTGTTATTTGAAGACTTTTTTTCCCTAATCTGAAAATAATATATAAACAGCACAGCCATAGACTAAAGATGTAAATTTGAAGAACATTTAAAAGTACAGGTGAAAAGAAAAAGTAAAGTACTACTGGAAATTGACTTAGTTTCAGTTTTTCTCAAAAGCATTTAAAGTTCCTAAGTATATCTTAAAAAAAGTAAACATTTAAAATAGATTTTTCTCAGGAAATAGAGCCACCTGTTTTTGTATATTTTCTGGAAAGAGAAAAAAGACAGAGTCCTGTTGTGCAAAAATAAATTGTGCAGTTCGTGGTAACTTTAATAAAGATGAGTAACATTTAAAGCTAGCAGTGAGACATAAATGTTTAACACAAGTGTCTCTTTCTTTTGGAAACTTTGAATAAGGACATGCCTGTTTTAAACTGTAGATTTACAGGGAGAAAAGGAGCAAACTATTTTAAAATATGAACTGTGTACTCTGGTCAATGCAAGTGTTAAAACTGCAAGCTTAGTGAATTAGGATATGGGCTTCCATGTATTTTACTGAGGCTGGTCTCACTGCAGTAAGTGTAACAATGCTCTTAACATTCCTAGGAGAAGAAAGGATATATTCTTTAAAGTCTATTTCTAGGGCCTATTTCAAGGATCTGATTAATTGATACACCTAAGCCTATTTCAAGGGTCTGGTTAATAATCAATACACTTAAGCGTGTGCTACATTTCATGGTACTTAAACACAAATAGTTTGGCTTAAACCCAAATGTTTATCTCCAATACTAATCTCTATTTGATTACTAGTTTTGTTTCTAATTTCAGACTATGAGAACTGCTCTTTTCTTGCCTAACTGCATGATTTAGGGTCAACTAGACTGAAAAACAATAAAAGATTCCTTCATAATTAACTGATGTTATCAAACTCCAGACATAAAAGTCAAATATTTTGAAAAATCAGGTCCTCTAGGTCTGCAGTCTTGTCTCTAAAGTATCCACCTAGGGAGGGAGTCATCTCTGGTTTAGAGCTCAGGTACCAAGGAAATAGGACATTCCTACCTTTCATCTATATGGCACATCATGAAAATGAAGACAATCCTGCAAAAATCTTCATCCTTCTCTTTTTATGGCACTATAATTACTGAAAGAAACAATGATACCTTCTCCAGTGCTGTCTTCTCTTATGCCTGAACCTTTATCTACTTACAGCCTCTTAAGAAAATAATTGAAATTATCAGAATGGTGGATTTTTCAGCTCATTTAATACATGATTATGAACTAAGTATGTTACTTTATGAAACATGTGTTGTAGGACCGTGCCACTGTCTGTAAAGGTAAGCTGGGAATACAGTCAAGAATGATAGGTTTTTGACCAAGCTGTTTTTTCATGATGGTAGAAAGTGCTGGGGATTTGTGGGCTTCTTTTCTTTTTTAACTTTGCAGAAGTCTGAAGCTATGCCATAAAGACACTTCTGAGTTACATGACCAGCAGACAGTCTTGTCTGGTGCCTTAAATGAATGTCTTGTCCTTTATTATATGGATCAGAAGTTAAGTATTGCATGTCCCATATGCTCAGCGCTCAGCGCTCATCACTCAGTGTGACTCTTCTGAGATCCTTATCTCAAAACCAGTTTTTCTTCAAAGTTATAAACATCTGGAAATTGTGCACTATTCTTGCTATAGAAATCAGACACTTGAGTCCTTATTTGATCTCCCAGGGAACATTCCCATTGCTTTCTTCTGTTGTGTGTGTGCCACAGGATCTGGCTTTCTATTTGACAGCTTCTTTTCTTAGGTGACTGGGAATCAGACAAGGATAAATTAGGTCTTTTCTTGCCAGCTGCATTATTTAACTGGCTAAAAAGTAAAATGTTCAAGAGACAGTAGGTGGGTTTAGACTGAGGGAAAGTCTTTACAAGGAAAACGTTGGACTCTCAGTTGCCCACAAAGTGCCCAGTTCCATACAGGCTTCACCTGTCCTAGAAAGCTGTGGGCCATTATGAAATCCAGAATGTTAAACATGCTTTTGGTTGTGGGTGATACATGTACCTACCATAATGTTTTCCCTGACTAAAGAAAAAGAAAGAAATAAACAGGGTAGGTATAAAGTGATTTCTCCCTCAAGAAGCTCTTGCAGCTTCTAATGGTATCAGACTTCGGGCTTTCCTAAGCTGTTTTCTAAGAGATAAGACTCAATTCTGTCACATAATTGAAACATTAATACTTTTTCCAAAAGAGAGAGATCTTGCTTCATCTGAATGTGGCAAAAGTTAAACTTGGCCTGATGTTTAAAAATGGAAATTTCCATAGCAGCTTCTTAAAAAATGGTTTGCATATAAGGCTCTCGTGTGTGGCCACGGCTTGGCTTTAAAGGATTATTGGAAAGTTTTTACTATCTCATCCCAATTTTCCCATTTTCTCTGTTGCTATCATCAGATGATCTCAGTGTATTCTAAAGGAACTGAATTCAGGATTTTTTTTTTGAATCAAGAAGAAAAACAGAGATATATGTTATATTCCTGATTTCTCTTTAGAGCTAGGGGATACAGTGTCCCATATTGTAGTGATCCTACAGGCATTATGGTTAAAATCCTGTTCCCATCAAAGCAGAGCAGCCAATATTCCTTTTTTTTTTTTTTTTTTGAAGCTCTTCATTCAGGGACATTCAGGATGTCTCATATCTCAGGAAGCAATGAGCATGTGCTGTTTTTTTCATAGAAAATACAGTCTGAATAAAACAACATGAAAATAGAAGCATGAACTGCATGCTGGAGAAACAAATCTTCCATTTTTCATCTCAAACACATCAATTTCTTGTTGAGGGAAAAAAAATAAAAAGCAAATTTTCTATCCCCTCAAATTACATGAATTCCCTCCTGGTTTTATTTTTATTTTCATGTAATGTTTCCTTCAGGTAAAGAACAATTCTGACCAGGTCTATTTTTCCAAATGCTCAAATGTAAATATCCATGGCAGCTTTCCACCTGCAGGATGTGGCCTTTGCACATGGAGCAGGAGTTGCTGGAGGAGCTGGTCTGTTAGAGCATCTTATAAATAGGAGAGACCAGAAGCAGGTGAGCAAATGCGTCTCAGATCTCAGTTTAGTTTTGGTGCCCTAAAGCCCGAAGCTGTTTCATATTAATGTCTTAATTGTAAGTCTGTAAATAAGATGCATCAGATTCTGAAATGGAAGTTATGAAAGAAAAAATAAAAAACAACAAAACCCAAACCATTTTTTTTTAAACAGTTTACACCACATCATCAAACTTTCTGAAGGACTGACTGGATTTCTTAAACCTTTTTTTTTCCTCAACTGTTTACAAGATATTTAAATCTTAAAACTCATTTAGAGGATATTTATAATTATGATGAAGGATAACATGTTTCATGTGGGCATCTGAATATTTATAAAGTAAAATAAAAGCGATGAGACTAACTATACACTGGTGAAGCATCAAAAATCTGTTTATTTTCATGAGTTCAGATGCCAAACTAATTTACCAGCAGCTGAATGAAAAAGAGCTGTAAGTTCACATAACTGGTCATCCCAGATAAGTAAAAAAACCCAACACTACTACTCTCATATTTAACCACTGGAGATGTTGCTTGTCATGTTGGACCATGTATATTATTTGTGCAATAAGGAACAAGGGGAATTTAATGCTCTTTAAGGGGTCTAAAGTATACATTTAGTGGTATTAATAAGCAATTGTGCTGCAGGAATCTTCGTGGCTGGCTGTCTTGTTCTGGTCTGGGAATTGTCAGTCTCTCTATAGCACGTGAGAATAACACGTTGGGATGCCACAAGTATGTGGGTAACATTTATGTAACCTTCAGCCTTTGTGGGAAAATAAAAGCCTTTGTTACTTGGATTTGACTCTGTACCAGATGGTATGAATAAATGTTTGCAATGCCAGTGTTGTTCAGCTTGGCTGATCAATTCTGTCATACTCCCAAGGAGGTAACAGAGAGCTTAAATAACTGATTCAGGATGTAGGAAGTATTTTCCTTTTCCTGTTGCAATAGTATTATGTAGAAATGATGCTATACTGACTGCCAGCTTCTCACTCAGTGAGATGCATGAATTATGTAAATATTCATCAGTTTTCTAGCAAAGCTCATTACTAATCATTAAACATATTTTAATTAATTCCCAAAGATGCTTAAGCTGCAATAGTCACCATCTTTTATTTTTTTTTTTTTAGTATTATTGTCTGGACTAACCAGACTAACCAATGCAAGATCTGTGTTCAGGTCTTGATCAAATACTCTCATTTCCAGCCTGGCCAACAGATGCATTCTTATGGCAGAACAATTTGGCAAACCTTTCTTTGGCCAATATGAGTCTGATGACAGCAATCACTTTATTTCTTATGTGTGCATATAGTGCCTGGTCACTAGCCTGAAGCTGACTCAGGGCTTCTAGATGCATGCTATGAATAAAAACAACAAAGCGATTCATTCATGGAGATGGCATAACTGTTGTTCTTCTTTAAATTTCTCCTTTGTTTTCAGGGTCCAAAGTGGTGGATCTCACAAACACAGGCACCAAGGCTCCACAGCTGGTTTTTTTTTGGAAGAGTGCAGTCCCCTACACCCTGCATTCCCAAAATGCTTCAGCCCTTAAAGTTTCATCATGTATCTAGCTTTACACGGACCCTGCTAAAGCCAGGCAATGGAGCCCAAGTTGCTTTTTTGGGCAAAATTGCAACAGAAAAACTCACTGATATTTCATAATTGCCAAAAGCACGTGCTACTTTCAACTTCTGTACTACATACAAAAAAAAACTGAAACACCTACTGTGCTATCAGGTAGGAAAACTAAGTTTCTGCATGCTTCTTATGAAAAAATATTTTCAGTTTAGAAATGTCACGTAAACAGTTTTAGGTTGATTTTGTTCTTCAAATTCCTGGTCTGTTTTAAGCCTCTCCTTTATTTATGCTGCACTGCGTCATTTAGAAATCTGTGAAACCTCCAAGGGTTTTTCAGCCCTTTTATATTCTTACCACAGTACATATCAGATGCTCCTGCAAAGGATTCCTCACTGCTTTTATCAGACCACAGCAAAATCTCAAGATAATAATTCTCCATACCATGAAGTGGAGGAAATGTGTAAGTATTTAAATATTGGTGTCTACAAAACTATTGTTACAAGGAAAAGGAAAACCTATGGGAAAATTCACATATGAATAATTTCATTGATACCAATAGAGCAAAGCTGTATTTACAATATTGTAACTTAGAAAGAAATTCTCCTATCTCTATCCTTACAGAATTTATAACAGATGCGTAAGTACTCTTTGGGATATATACATTATGAACACAGAACTGTCATCACAGCACTAGAGACTACATTTTAACCTATACATCTGGTGTACACCTGTGCTCTTCCTGACAAGGCACTTGATTTGCAGTGTGGGAAACTCCCAGGTTCAAAGCTAATCTAGTGTCTTTGTTTTCTCTTGTGAGATCTTTTTAAGGTTTCTTCTGTAAGTCTTACACAGCTTCTAGGGTAGCTGCAACTTTATTTCCTTTAAGAATATGGAACTTATTTTCACTAATACAGAGTTAACTACTAAGAAAAGAAGGACCCATTGCAGAGCACAAAGCATTATGATGTGTCACAGCAATGTTGTTGTTCAAATGCCCTACTCTATATATTTTCTCTCAAAGCCAATAATGTTCAAGAAGAAATCAATTTCATCAAATTCAAAAAAAGGACAAAAAGTCAAACCCCACACCTAAAGGTAAAGCTTCTTCACTGTTTCACTTCAAAAAACTATAATCATGACCTCTGTTATATTCACCCTGCAAACAACTCTTGCACTTTCAAGTGATGATCTTTCCATTTTACTCATTCCAAAAACAGATCACCAGTCTCTTTCTCATTCTTCCAGGCTAGACTGCTTATGGACTCAAATGCGATCATCCACCTCATCTCCCTTTCCTTGTACTTTCCTCACCCTCCCTTGCTGTACTTAGGGCAGCTGCTGCATCCTAAACTCAAGAATAACAGAAGTTGGCTATCTGGTCTCTTACGGGCAAAATGGCTATATTCTATATGTGGAGTATACTAGCCTCTTTGTAATTTAATGCTGGCATCTTTGACAAGGTAGCTGCATTCTGTCTCACAGCATGTTGTATATTTTAAATGCTGTTGTACAACTGCTAGCCAGACCGCACAGTATAAAGTAATGGCTGAACAAAAACGAGATTCAGTACTAACAGGCAAACCACAAAAGTTTTGGCTGAGCATCCAAAACTGTTAATGCTTATCGGGACCTCCTGAAAGCCCCCCTCCTTCCTGCAGCCCAGAAACCTCCACTGCCAAGTGTCCTGATCCTCATTAACTTCACATCACTGTTATTTGCTAGTTTTTTTGCAGCAGCAGCCTCCACAAGCTGCTTGGCACTTCCCAAACACAGTAAGAGACATGCTTTGCTATTGGTTTCTCTCTCTTTTTTTGAAGATGGCAGGAGACATGAGCTGTGCTGGAGAGATTACAGAATTAGTGCAAACCCTGCTCTGTTTCTGTGAGGCAATGTGGTGCCCTCTGATGACAGCAGGAATCTGGCCTCCACAGCCCTTCAGGGGTCCTTTGTTATTATCACACCATCAGGCGTCCAATCCTGCCAGCTTAGTCTGAAGCATGGAAGCAGCTCCATTAAGTTCAAAAATAGGCCCATTTTAAAAGTTGTGCCTGAGAGCTTACGTGTTAGCAGAGACAAGGACACTTACTTACACATATGATATGAGAATGCA
>JAVHNF010062357.1:29387-49507 GCA_034783455.1 Micropsitta finschii
TCAAATATGATGGACAGTGGCTTAGCAACTTCATTCGCCAGCTCCTTCAGGACCCGCAGATGGATTTCATCAGGTCCCATGGACTTGTGTATGTTTAGGTTTTTAAGATGGTCACGAACCAGATCCTCTCCTACAGTGGGCCTAAGGTCTTCATTCTCACAGTCCCTGCATCCGCCTTCCAAGACTTGGGTGGTGTGGTCAGAGCTTTTGCCAGTGAAGACCGAGGCAAAGAAGTCATTCAGAACCTCAGCCTTCTCCAAATCCAGGGTAACCAGTTCAGGATTCTGAAATGCTGAATCAGGAAAGAGAACAGAAATGAGGTGAGGACTGTCACAGGTTCAATCAGTTCTAACATTCCTTTTATATTATTTTTGATGATGGGGACCAAATTACTTCAAAAATCATATTGATTACAATTTAATTGGGCATATTTATCTTACAATGCAAAGCATTTATCAGAAATGGAACAATGATATGTATATATTGTGATCAATCAAATGCTAATTATAACTGTGGTATCTTCCAATTTCAGAGGTCAAATACTGGAAAAGGCTCTGCAGCCAGTACGAAATATATTCACTGATCAGAAATCTGTGACTTCCAGTGCTTTGTTTTAATTCACAGCTTTAAATAAAGATCAGAAACAGCAGCATCATGAGAGCTCTATGAGAGTAGGTTTATGTGTTAATTTATAAAATTATCCATTAATAATTTAGAGCAAACATTAGGTTTAGAGAAGTGGAGCTTTATCTTCCCATAATAAAGTTATAGAAAAATTAAGAAACAGGTAAGTTTATTTCTTGAGCCAGCGAAGCAATTTTCGTCTGATGGATTAGTTCTATTTAATCAGAACAGCGAGCAGCTGGATAAATCCTCGCTAGTAGAATATTAGGTCATTTGTTAGCCCTTCAGCCAATTACAGCTGCAGCTGCTCTACAATATCTTTTTCTTCTCATCATTGAGCTTCTTTTTTTTTCCTCGAAAACATTAGATGATGAGCCCTCAATAGATAAAAATGTAGGGCACACAGATCTTACAGCATCAGGGTGCTGGTGGATAAAATATGGTCCCTCTTATCACCAGTGGAGAGTGTCAGTGAAAATTGTTTGTGGAAGCGGAGAGCTGCAGGATGAGGGTCTAGGCCTGACTTGACAACAGCTGAAGTGCCTTTTTCTCTTCTGCCCAAGGAACTCCTTTCTCTTTTGTAAAACGAACTGCTTAGCTCTATGACCTTTTTCATTGTTTTCATTCAGACTGTCATTATAATGGTAATGTTTGTGTTGAGCCATTTGCTTTTGGATTTAATGGGGTTTACTTAGTTAAAAAGCAAGCAAAACAAGGTAAGAAAATATCTGGAAAATCTTGTCAGTGGTTTTGTGGTGGTACCAAAAGAAAGGCAGAAAAATCTAGTCAAGTTTATGAATACTGTCCTGTGTTTTTAATTGTTTTGTTGTTGTCGTTATTCCCCAGGACTAGGGTAAAAGCTATTCTTCCTACAGCATTAAGCAACTGTCCTGTGATTCACAACGTGTTTCAAGTACTATGGGCAGTTTGGGCACCTTAATATGAGGATATCAAACTATTAGAGTGTGTCCAGAGGAGAGCAACCAATATGGTGAAAGAACTCAAGGGCAAAACTCATGAGGAGCAGCTGAGGTCACTGGGTTTGTCCAGTTTGGAGAAGAAAAGGCCAAGGGGTGACCTCACTGCAGACTACAACTTCCCAAGGTGGGGAGCAGAGAGGGAGGTGTTGATCTTCTTTCTCTGGTGCCCAGTGACAGGAATGAAGCTGCACGAGGGGAAGCTCGGGTTGGACACCGGGAAAACCTTCTTCACTGAAAAGGCAGTCAGTCACTGGAACAGGCTCCCCAGGAAAAATGGTCACGGCATCAAGCCTGTCAGAGTTCGAGGAGCAGCTGGATGGTGCTTTTAGTCATATGGTTTAGTTTTAGGTAGCCCTGCGAGGAACAGGGAAGTGGACTCTGTTATCCTTATGGTTTCCTTCCAACTTGAGGTGTTCTGTGATTCTGGAGTATAGTGGGCTGATCACATATCTTACCTTCCTAAATTTCTATCAACAGCAGCATCACACTGTTGTTTTCTGCTTTAAGTTTGGCTAATTAGATTAACGGATATCATCTATCCTACAGGTTGTTCTTGATCTCACTCAACCTGCTTGGAAGTACTGGCTCATGCGCTGTCTGGTTTGCACCCAACAAGTTACTAATAATGAGCAAATACATTTATCTGAATATAAGTCTATAACCTGTTGTTCCTTCCCACATCCTTTTTAAGTAACATCTACATTAAAACGTAAGATCTGCAAAAATATTTCAAATCATCAGTGAAACCTTCTCTTACAGCACTGCACTCTAGGGTTAAGACAATAAATGTTTTTGCTTAGTCATGTGAAAATTGATATTTTTATCAAATATTATATTATTTCAAACCTTTCCTTAGAGTTCTCCCCTTCTACACTGTACAAAAAGCCTTGACAAGCAGTATATTTAAAATATATATTATCATTTATAGCTTAGTGTTTCCTTGATAAATACACACGCACTTCATCCACACTATCCACTTCCAGCCTTTTAATTTACATTTAGATAACAAACACCTTGGAGTCCACCACAAAGCTTTTTGTTTTGCAACATACTTAACATTGTGTTAGCCCTGGTCTGTGATCACAACCAGGAGCTACTACAGTAGTACAAAGATAAGCAACACACTGCTAAATGATGTGCTCGAGGGACCCAAGAGAGAGCAGTCACACAATCTTCATTAGGGCACCAGAGAAATACAACTGGGGTACAAAGTGGCTTTTGTGACTGGAACACCAAGTATAAGCTGGGTATTCTTCAAATAAATATTTCTGTATCTGAAAATATTGATTTGTTCAAACCGAAACTTGTTATAGGAATTTACTAGTTTTAACATAATGTCTCCTAGGAAAGATTAATCTGCTTCAAGGTGGGATTAACACTCCACAGCAGAGAATTTACACTAAGACAACGTGCCTGCCAGATCCAAAAGCTGGTGGTTAGTGCTCTCCCTAGGGACAGGATATGGAAGAACCAGGTTCAAGCCCTTTCTCTACACTCTCCTTCATAACAAGCACATTAGTGGCTGTGTATGACATGACTTAATTTCTCCTGTGGAGGGGTTCCATGCTGAATAAACACAGACCTGTACACCCAGATCCACTATATTTCCATTTGCTGGCCTAACCAGCAGGCTATTTGCTGTTCTATTGTTTTCTTTCCAAACAGTCTCCCTTTCACTATTCTATACTTCTTTGTCCTGCATTTGATGAAGCTGAGTCAAAACCGTAAAGAGTGCAAAAACCCAGTAAGCTTATTATGAAATACCACTGAGCCCTCACACACGAAGAGGTAATATTAAACTAGTTTCCAAAGTACTACATTAAAATGCAGTTTCACATGTTTGGGGTCTTTTATATAGTCCAACTTTTCTCCAACTTAGAACCAAGATGTTCTGGGAGCATCAACCTCCACATCTGAGTTCAGATCTGGAACACACAATTGAAGGAAACTATCCTATCACTTCCACCTCCTGTTGGTTAGCATTGTAGAGAAGTCTCCTTTCTCCTGAAACAGTCAGCTGTTTCGCTCTGTAGATCCAGTCTTGAAATCTGTATTTTGTTAATGCTGACATGGCTTTGGTCTCTCACCTAAAGTTCTCAAGAGGATTTATAAGTACATATGCCTTTGGCTGGGATATAGGTATCATCCTTTTACAGGTGAAGACCTGAGCATGAATGTAACTTCAGGGAAAACATCAGTTCTGAAGAAAATCAGTGGCACAGCCAGGAATACTAGGAGACTGCCTAGTCTCCTAGTACTAGCTTCAAGTACTCCCACCTTTAAAGCACATCTCATTCATAGGACAAACAAGGAATTCAGTATCATTCATAACTATTGTCCCAATTTAATATCTGACTGGCTTCAGTTCTCATAAAATCTCTTTCAGATTACTAAGGAAAGCAAAACACAGCAGCAGAGCTAACGGCTGAGAGAACTCCACTGAGTAAATACTTCACCCTGGGCTCACATCTTCCCTCCTGGAAAAGTCACTGGCTCACTAAGGCTCACTAAACCTCTTGCCATGTGCATGCCATCATAAGGACACGTTTCATAGGCAATTAACGGACTTGGGTTGGAGGACAATGAAGAGAACACACTAAGAACAATATAGGCATGCTACAACATTCTCCTCAGGCTACATTTGGAGGAATGAAAGGGAATAAAACACAATATACTCATAATATATTCACTGCAGCAGGGGACATAGTGAAGAAATAAATCCAGTCATGCTCTGTGAATTACCTTTGGTGCATTACACACTTTGTTCTGCAGGGCTCTCTAAAGGTTCACATTTTATGGTCCTTTGCAAACAGGTCTGCAATTGTTTTAAGTGAGATATAAATACACAGATCTAAATTCAGCTCCTAGATCATCATGTACAACTCCAAGAAGTAGACTTCAAGGATGATTACTGGGCCAAGAATACTCTCAAGACTTTAATCCTAACATGAATATATAGACATCAAGTGTGAAAGTTATAATCCACCCTGATCCTTTGCCAGACTCTGTATTCAGGTCCAAAATACTGTACAGCTTGTCCATAGTCCAGACTTAACCATTTTCCACTTGAACATCATGGGCTGGAATTAAAAAAACAGCAACCTTCACTAGGAGCTGAAAGAGCAGAAACATTTGCTCATCACCAATGGTTTGTTGGCCAGTTTTGTCAGCTTGCAATTTGCTCAGCACCACTCTTAACTAAACCCAGCAGGGAGTCACTTAACAGGGCTTTGGGAAGTGTGAGAGAAATTTGGCTGGTCAAAAAAACAAAGCACACACAAACACAATGAAGGAAATCATTGGAACATTTCTGATAAGAATCCAAGCCTATTAAAAACTGCCATATTCAGGAGAAAAATGAATATACATTATTTCACTTGGACTTCCAGAAGTCATGCTTCAGGGGTATAACAACATCACTCTTTGATGTTACATACAGCGTCCTTCCTATCACATCATCAAGCCTTAGAAAGCAGACGAAACATGTTTCTTGCACTATTTTGTGAGTTTTAACAGGAAGTGCTAGGATTCAGACTTGGACTCTGCAATTGTTCGTTTACTCTTTATTTATTTAAGAAGGAAGAAAACCCTTAAGTAGGGAATATCATTTCAAAGATACCCTGGCAAGGCATTGCAGCAGTTTCATATGCTCTATCTGTTATAAAGCATGCATCATGAAGATACACCTAATTAAGATAACACATTATTATCCCAATATCCACATGTCAGATTTGGCATGGGAGTCAGGAATGAAAAGTATCTGACAGCTGATTGTGTCACTCTTGTTGTCAAGATGGCCAATTATCTGAGGAAACTGCAAATTCTAAATACTGGGGGAGTGACATAAAAGGAACTGCAGCTCCAAAGTAGCTGTAAATGAACATAAGGAAGATTAAAAGTTGATGTCACTGGCAGAAGCTTTCAGGGCAGGACTCTTCCAAACTGAATGGATAAAACAGCTATACAGTGGGCAAGGAAAGGAAGCAGGATTAAAGATCCTGCAGCATCCGCTTTAGCTTGCTTCAGAAAGCTTTAGGCCTATTTCTCCTTCATTAATCCACCAAAAGTACCTGCACTGTTTTTATTCTTGAGCTGATTGCATCTGACATTTTGGCCAAAAATCCAACTCTGTCATTTTACCTGACTTCAAATAGTGCTGTGCCTTTTTTAGCTGTAAAAAGGTGTATTCTGCATTTGGTGAGCAAGACAGTAGATAAGGACTAGATCATCACATACCAGGAACTATTTCGTAAAATCTACCAAATCTTCATCTTACACAACAAAACCTCAGGGTTGTTTCAGGTTAGACATTACTATTTGCTTATCACACCAAGAAGAATAAAATTTGCATGAATTTGTGGCATTTTACCTACAAGATGATAAAAAGGTCAGTATCAAGCATGGGACTGAGGTTTTCCAGAGAAAACATCAAATCCTGTCCATTCCACAGCCTTTCAAAATATGTTGAATAAATATTCAATCTCTAGATCTACATTTTCAGGTTTACAAAACAGGGATTTCTTCTACCTCAGAGCTGTGTTTTGAGGTTAATTCATTACTCAAGTAGCCAGCTGTCTGGCTTCACCATCACTGGGGTGAATGAGCAGACAGTAAGACCACAGCCTCAACATGAAAATGCGAAGGCAGCTGCTAATAAATTGTACATGCAAACTTAGTATTTCAAACCTACACAAAGGCTAGATTTTAGAGAAAGATGAAGGCTTAGGACCAGATTTGTACTTCCCTACAAGCTGGCTTGTTACCAGGCAGATTTTCAATTTCAGAGGAGCCTACCACACATTTAAACGACAGGACAAGGATGTGATCAGTCTTTCCATTCACACACCAGTTTTTCCCATGCCTATATTTGATTTCAACATTTAACAACACACTGCACTTGCCTGAAAGCCACCCACATGCGAGGCTGCATACGTTTTTAATTTGGCTTTTTGAGTTAGCACACAGCCTCTGCAACACTCCAGTTTTCCCTCCAAAGGGCTCTGCCACAAAGTCCTACAGCACCTGCACAATTATTTGTGTGGTCAAACAGACCTACTAATTTTAAAAGTATCATACAATGCTGTTCTTTGGAAGGAAGCTTTTGCACTCTGGATGCGAAATAAAACCACTGCTATGGACTCTATAAACCTTCCTCTGTCTGTGTTATTCATGAGTTGCAGTGCCCCAGGACCCTGACAATACATGGGAGGATCATAACATCAAGAGCTTTTGTTGAAAGTGCTGGATTCCATTTATTTTAATAGGCAAGATTACTGTATAGTGTATCATTGAAATGAACTGGATCAGCTTTTCAAAAGCAGGAGTCCGGACAGTAAAAACAAACAATGTGCTGACAGACTCAACTCTCTAACATGAAAACCAAGTAATCACAAAAGCACTTTGATATTGCCATCAGCTCCCTGGCCTGCACACCTAAAAATAGTTTTTCAAGCCCCTAACGCGCTCTCCCTCCCCATTTTTCTTCTTTGCTGGCTGAGTTTAGATGCAGCCTTCAAAACACTGCCAAAGGTGTTTCTAGCTTTGATCAGACCTGGTAGAATCACCACTGCACAGAGCTTAGAGCAAAGCCGTAGGGAGGAGGAAGGGGAAAAGTTGCCCATGATCCTCTAGTAAGAAACAAAACCTCATTTTTATCTCCATTTATTGCACGGACTTTGCAGGCTTCTGTGTCTGATTGAGTAACTTTGCATTTCTGTGATCTAAACTTAGCAACCTCTCCACAACAGTGCCATAAGGAACAGGCTCTCCAGGAAGCTTCAAATCTCTATCAGTAATTTCAAGAGTGCCAGCAGCAGGGCTGTCACAATGTTAAGGTAGATATAGCTAAGCCTGGTAATTAATTTATAAATTAAATGTTCCAGCTCTCAATTCATCTTTAACTTTCCATTTGTCCCTAAGCTGCTGCACTGTATTGCTTACCGAAGGCAAGTACTTCTCCTCTTACTAAGAAAAACAAAGGTATTGCCTTATTAAACAAGCGTGTGTGGACTCTGTGCACACGTGCACATGCACACATCTTGAGAACAGTGTTTCATTAGTCCCAACTGGGAGGGCAGATTAAGGAAAAATCCCAGAAACCATACCTACAGCCTGACATACCCATGATATGTTGCAATGCTACATCTCCTTTCCCACAGCACATATCAATATGGTATGCTCAGCTTTACTGAAATGCTTGGCAGAAAGCATTCCTTACTCACAACAGTTTCTGTTCACTGGACTGGCCAGAGGCGAGTCATAACTAACAAAAACTGCCATAAAATACACATACATACACCACTTTAGATCAATAATTTCTCTGCTAAAGGATGTTACTGTGTAATACAGCTTTAAGTTTTCAACTTTGTCATATTTTCTAAACTCTGATCTCTTCAATTTACTTTCAGTTATGTGACATTCCCCTTTAGCAGAGTGAAAGCATGCATTAGCTAAACAATGTGGTTTGGATTTAGTGTTCCCATGCATCATCATGAAAATGTTTGTCTCAGCAATAGTGTCATTATTGTTACTGGGAACAGCTGCTCTACCATGTCTTCTGATTGTGGAAAGCAGAGTATCTTCCTTCCCATACCAGTTTACAAGCAGGGACCATCGAGTAGGAGGTTTATGGGTACGCACTGTTCTGTACCTGGCTTCCTACCACAGAGGAAGCAGAAAGCGCAGTACAGCAAGAACAGCAGCAAAATAAATACTGCAAATAGGAATGTAGTTTGGCTCCCTCCACTGGCAGTTCTTCTGACTCTGGATGGAGGACTAACCTGAGGCAGAAAACCTCTCAGGTGCAGTTCTTTGGCAGTTCAGCTCCATTAGACATGACATCCTTTGAGTGAGAGCTTGCTGCTGATGAAGCGGATGTTTAATATGTCCCCTGAGTTTCTGATGTGGAAAGATGTAACCTTCTGTGTGCTCGCCAGCGCTCCCAGACTCGCTGAAGTGAGTTTCCACATCCAGCTCTGTGTGAGTGACGGAGCCCCACTGGGATCGCCAGGAGCATCAGGGCAGCAATGCTGTGCTCTGCAGGCCCATGCAGCATGGCTCTGGCCAGCTGGACAATTTTAAGGAAAGCTCACACAACTTAGAGCTGTTTGCATGATTACACAGGGGAGCAGGCTCCGACTGACCTTTCAGAACAGGATCTTCAGAAGCAATTAGCCTTCATTTTAGGATGGATAAAATCTGTTTTCCAGAACGTCAGACCTTTGGAACGTCTGCAGATGGGAAGCCATGCTTTCAGTCACTAGTATTTCATGAAGGCCACAGCTTTTGAAGAGATTTCTTTTCTGATTTAGAGAACAAAGTTCTATTTTTTTGAAAGGATCTTAGATTCCTCGCTTTGTTCCCAAAACAGGGATTTGGCACTCTAAACACTTCACTTGTAGCAAACAAACTTAGTTTGCGTAAAGCAATTACAGAGTCAATACACTCCTGTGTAGCATATCAAAATGTGTAATAAAACAGTTCAAACAAACACAGCAAACTAAAAGGGATTTTTGACAACTTTACCTGCAATATTTTTATAGAAATTTCCTTTTGGCCCCCAAAAAACCAATTTCCATCAACCACAAATACTGAAGTTTCAGTAAACTTGATGGGTGGGAAGAGATGGGGTTTCCTAGGTGAAAAAATACACACAAAAATGCAGGCACAATGCCAGAAATGTCACTTCCTGTACAGAAGTAGCAGAAAACCCAGTTTTGCCCATTTCTGCTTAGACAGATCTATTTTGCAGTCTGCTTACACAAGTCAAAGCTATTGTGGTTTCTGCATGATTACTTTCTCCCAATCAAATTAAATTAAGTGGAAAAAAAAAAGAAAAACACCTTCAGCTAAAAGATAGACAAACAAATTCAGAGTAATGGCTAACAGCTGTGTAGGTAAGAGTGCAAAGGCAAAAACAGGGAACCCAGCCTTCAGCCTTACAAGAGGAGAGCTAAGTATGGTACAGATCTGAGAGGTTCAGGCATGAGCAAGATGGCTTATTTGTTATGGTAAAACTCCCAAGCAGGCTGTTCAGTGGTATTCGTCAGCCCAGTAGTTTCTCCAGGAAAACTGTCTCATAGCTGTGTTCAAGGAAGAAATTAAGATTGCCGGGCAGCACTCCAGCTCTCTGCACCACCTCTCCTCAAAGGAAAAGGAGGGGACAGATCCTGGCCTAACAAGGCACCAGCATCCACCTGCTTTTCTTCAGTGAATACTGGAGGATTTAACTGCACTACAGAAACCCAGCTCCTTCATTTTCCTTGGCAAAAGTGACGTAAAGGCAAGAAAACCCACCAACACCCAGAACAGTTCATGGGAGGCACATGGCATTCATCAGTCATGAGCATACAGGAAACCTATATATAATAAGGGATAAAGAGTATCTCAGAAAAAAGCACCTATATAGACAGCACACTCTAATCCATTTTGGTGGAAGAAATCAGAGGGTACATGAGCATCACAACACGTGGAAGGAAGTGATCACTTGTGGGAGGATGTAGAGTGTGGCAGAAAAGACACTGCTGATGACCATAAGATATCATCACCCTCCATATTATATGCCAGGGGAAAGGAATTCGTTACCTACAGCTTTTCTCCTCAAATTCTCCATGTCTCCGTTTTTACTGTGGTTTACATTATAAAGTAACCTCTGGCAAAGAAGATGGAGCAGCAAAACACAAGTGATGATGTGTCTAATCTCTTCATCATGTCAAAGAACCAATTCACTGCCCCACAATGGCCCTACACCAGTATATTGTAACACATGTAGAAGTGAAAAATAGATCTTTTTTCAGTTTCGTTCTCACAGAAATTAGACAGAAGCATAACTCTATCTTTTCCCAATGGAGGAAGATCTGGAGCCACAGGCTGGAGCAGACAAGGCAAGAGAGAGCCAAGGGACCTCCCAACATCTCCTCAATACGCGCTTACAGCCTCCTGCAGTGTCTCTGGCAGAAACCTCCTTGGAAGGCGGGCAGTGGTGATGTTCTCAGGTCTCTCTGAAGAACGAATTCCACCTAGCCAGGAGGGCATGATATTTACACCATGACATTTACGGCTCTCAGCAGAATCTGGGCTAACACATTAATAGCTGCCCAGCTCCCTTCCTGAAGTCACTGTGGGGAAACAGGGAAGGCATTTCAGCTGCAGTGCAAAATAATAGCTTGTTTTATTTTGATGTGCAAGTATCATCATTACTGTGAGAGAAATGAAGGGGGGAGTGAGTTCCTCAACTCTCTGCATTGTACACAGTCAGTCAATCTTCCCCATCAATGCCATGCATCAAGTTCATCAGCCACACGTTCCTCAAACTGAACTCTGCAAGGGTTTCCCAGGCATGCACAGAGCTCTGCCTATGGCAAAGTGTCAAATGTATTACTCTAAGGAGATCTTTGTTTTGGAAACTTGCTTCTCAGCTACAATTTGCTTCCTCTTTAACAATTTTAAAGCCAAGGAGTTTATCTTTAGTAGTTGCTTTTTTGGTTTAGACTCTACTGCTTACTTAACTGGGGAAAACAACAGCTTCAGATTTAAGTCACCCATGTAAAAATGTATTTGGTGATCTCATCTTGATCCCTAATGGGTAACCATACACATCACAAAGAATAGGAGAAAAACCTGGCCCCACTAAGCAGATCTGGAAGATAGGAGAGGGAGGAAGGGGTTTGTTGGGGGGTTATGTAATAAAATTGGAATATGTAGGTGTTTGCTATAAGCCAGTACTGAGGTGCATTTGTAGGCCCATGCAAGCTCCAGCCAACATTGCTTGGCCACAATTCTTGCTTTTGTAAGAACTGACACTGACCTTTTCAAAAGGTCAGAATCATTCGTGTGTATTACAAAACATAACAACACTTTGTCCTTGTACAGCAACTCTCATCACTAAAGTTTCCAAGTGTGGGCAGGTACTGAATAGCTTTTACATTTGGTCCAAATTTACAGTGTTTCATCCATGCTTATTTCATGAGAAGAAATGGTGCAGAAAAACACATAAATGAGAAACAGTATGAAAAAATTATGAGCTGCTGCTGCCTTCATGCAAACTTAGCAGATTGTTTCTTTACCTTCATTAGCCTGCTCCCCCCTTCTTTTTAATCTAATAACAACATTTTTGTACAAAAAAAATGAAAACCAAAAAAAGCAAATCCCAACACGTTTGAGAATCAATAATAAATCATGCCCAAGGCAACTCTCAAGAAAAACATCATGGCAATTATTTTTTGCATCTTCCCCAAGCCACCTTCTTTAAAATATGACAGGCAAGACATATTTTCTCCACTTTAACATTACTGACGTACAAGAAGGAAAAGTAACTGATCATTTTTCTGCCTGTGGTCATGTCACATCCATATGGGATTACATTGGATCTCATAGGGCAGGAGGTTGAATAGCACCCTTCTCCTTTAAGGAATTTCCAGTATTTTCCATCTTGGTCTGAAGTTACGTGCTGCAAGAGCTGTAATTTTATGAGTAAGATGGAAAACTCAAATCCTAACTGTTTATGGTTATGAATACACTAATTCCATGACACATCACATTTTTGGAGGCTTGTTTCAGAGCATGGCTGCAGAGCATTCCCTTCCTGGTGTTGGTGAGAACAGCAGAACAGCAAAGTCACCCATGGTCCCCGCTGGAGACAAGGTGCTCAGAACTCATCACACAAATACTCAGGCCACTGGGCACACTCTGGTGCAAGAAGGGGTGTTATCAGAGCACCTCAGAATGCAATTCTTGCTCCCAGACAATGTCTCTGTATGGGTTTCATTGGAGCGAGCAACTGAGTAGCCAAAAAAGCCATTTGCCGCTTCTTTGTCAACCACTGAAAACATTATCTTGGTTTTACTCAAAGCAGCCTAACCACAGCTCATTTATGCTGAAAGCAACAGGGAAACAAACTCTTTCATTCATCCCTTTTAAAAGGCTCTAACAGAATGTATCCTAAAAGGGCTCTGGGGATTAGGCAAACCACAAGCCTACTAGAATTGTCAGGTAGCATCAGCTTTTCTCTAAAGGCACCTGCCTTTGGAATGTGCTAACGATCAGCCTTCTGTCCGGACTTCTTGCTTGCTCCCACACCACTTCGCTCTGCATTACAAGAAACAGTGGTATTTCCATAAACTCAGCATACTCCTCAACAGCCTGGGACACTCACTGCAAGGAGATTCAGTGAATTAATAAGGGAATGATGAGCTTCTAAATTGAATTTAGAAGGAACTTTGGCTCTATCAGTTGTTAGTGTGCTTTCTTGTTTTATTGCCATGGACAGCTGAGAACTCAAAAAATCACACTAGTTTATGCCATACAATACCTTCAGATTGGTGCACGCTGCAGACTAACACTCAATTTTATGCTTTACTGCCTTAGCACAATTCTTATTAATAATGGTTATGATAGCATCGCCATGAGGGAACAAGTATACATATCACCTACAAGTACATGATACTGCACTTAGTGATGTCATTACTCACACAGGCAACTGTGACCCAAACAATCTTCACTGTACAGTTGTCGCTGCAAGCAGATATTTCTCTTCCTAAAAGGCTCAAACTGTTTCACTTGTCAGTGAAGCAAGTTCATAGTTTTTATTAAATATTCACTCCCTTCCCATCTTCGTGCTCCAAAAGGGCAGCTGACCACGCTGCTATGAGTTAGATTCATTTGATGCGGCTGCCCATAGTTCACCCTTGAAAATTTGTTATAAATCAGGCAAGCAGAAAAGTCCTAACCAAATTTCCACTGATGATGCATGGATAACATTTTCCCCCATCCAGATCAACAGAAGAAAGTACATTTATCCTTGTTTGCTCATAGATAGCTCCCAGCCACTGCGCAGTTAAACCAGAAGTGGACAAAGAAACCTCTACAAGAAAAGATGCAGAATACCTCAGTCATTCAGGACTAAAGACACCATACAAATGATGAAAGATTATGATATTACAGCACAAAATTTGCCATATGCTTTTTATTACAGGTATTGGAAGGCATAATTCATAGGGCTTTGCTGTGTGAACTGCTATGCAGTAGGAGTTCAGTATGCATCTTCTCCTTTCCTCTAGGATATTCAAGGTGGAAATTAAGTCACTGTCTCTCCCACTCATGACCCACCACTTGAAGGACAGTGTTAAGATCCCTTCCTGAAAGGGTGAATTGATTCTTGCAGTCAAATGAAATGAAGTACCATAAATACTTCATTTATCAGGAGATTTTATATGCCTTGGGAGAATCTCCTGTACGGCAAGGATTCTTTTAGTCTAATTCTTGTTTACCCTAGCAAGTTACTTCCAGTGACTTTGTTGCTTATCTTGTCTGTGATATTATTTATGTTAACTCATTTCCTGTAAAAGCATACACTAATAAAATGAAAAAAACTGGGAAGAATGGATGGGAAAGCTCTGAACTGGCATGGAACATTTCATGAGTAACTATATTCAAATCCTTTTAAATTACTGTTTCAGTGAACCTTTAAGGCTTTGAAGAGCAATTTCCCTTTTTTCTACAGTTCCCGTAAGATCATTTCTTTGGTGCTGTTTCAATAAATCCCTGATGCAATAACCTGATACTAGAAAGAACCTAGGTCCTTTCTGTAAAGGACACCTGCTGTTTGTACTAAAGAAAGTAGGGACAAATTTCACATCAATCCCAAATAATCTTCACAAACAGATGCTTAAAATAAAAAACTTATAAATGGCCAGAAACATCACACGACATCAATTTGATAGCTTTTTTACCTTTTAATAGTTCCCTGGAACACCTCTGGATGTTCTGGCTTTGGCCTGCAAACCACTGGGAATCCGCCATGGCTTGTACTCGCAAGAAGCCGAGCCAAGGAGGCAACGTTTTCCTTCAGGTGAAGGACTTTGACTCCAGGCTCCATCACATCCCTGGCAGAGAACAGTTCCAGGTTCAACCTGAAAGACACAAAGCAGACAGCCAAAGGATTATTTAGTAAACAGGAAATGAGGCATACTGCACCACGTTAGCATTTGACGAGTTTATAATGTGTTAGTAAATTACTTCAAGATGGAAATCAATCTGCTTTATTTGCAAATATAAGAAAAAATATGTAATTACCCAATAAAAGTGCTTATCAAGCATTGCCTTTCCTTGTGTGAGATACATGATAAATTCAACCATATGCAGGACATGGTCATCCTAGACAGGATGTCATAAGACTCATTTATCTGCATGACTTTTCACATTAAAAAAAAAAAGACTGCTAATCTGAGCTGAAATCCTCTGGAATTTTGGCTGATATCAAATAGTTTCAAGTTGAGCACTCTGGAAAAATTTAGGCTTATGCTTAGCATTGCAGTAGGGTTTTTTTGCAGCAGTAGCAGCTAGAAAGATAGGCCCCTCAAAGACAGCTTACAAATCATATATGGATTTTTTTCTAGTATTTTCTAACACTTTTCAGGTTCTAGGCAAAGTTTCAGGAAAAAAAGAGGGACTTTTCATCAGGGACTGTAGTGACAGGACAAGGGGTAATGGGTTAAAACTTAAACAGAGGAAGTTTAGATTGGATATAAGGAAGAAATTCTTTACTGTGAGGGTGGTGAGGCACAGGAATGGGTTGCCCAAAGAAGCTGTGAATGCTCCATCCCTGGCAGTGTTCAAGGCTGGGTTGGATGAGGCTTGGGTGGATGAGGTTTAGTGTGAGGTGTCCCTGCCCTTGGCAGGACGGTTGGAACTAGATGATCTTAAGGTCCTTTCCAACCCTAACTATTCTATGATTCTATGAAAAGTAGAAGAGGGGATTAATTTAAAATACTTAGTCCTGATCTGAACTAAAATGCTAGTGTAGACACATCTAGAGTTCATCCACACACAGGTCAATGAGATCATCATTTGACACGTGTCGAAGAGGTCACCAGTGTCTGGGGAGGACTCTGCTCCCAGATTTGCACTTCATGACTGCCTCTTTGAATCTGTTGGCCTGGCATGGAAGGATCTATCTGCAAGAAAAATGCCGGCAGCATTTTTCCTTGCTTCCATTGGAGGAAAAAAGGAATTCTTTTCAGGGTTGCCAAACTGTTCGAACTGGACAAGACCAACGCAAACATGCAGTTTGGGCACTGATTCTCTTAAAGCCTGTATGTGGGTCTGACTGTCTGGTCTTCATGTTGGCTGTTAGTGTACAAGCTGGTGGTTAGTGTGCAAACTGACACATGGCTCTTCAAAGTCAGAGAAAAATAATTTTTTTCAATAGGCTACTGATTAGATGCGGCTGAGTCAGAAGGGTATGAGTCACCACTCAAATAACAAGTGTAAATTTAGTGCCTAGGGGAAGGGAGGAAGCTTTTAAAAGCAAATACATTGTTTGGAACTGAAGCAATTGAAGCCAGGTCTCCTCCACAGGATTTTGCTGGCATACCTGCATTGTCTAGAGGTGTAAGAAAATCACCCACAGAGTTGATACTGGTCTATTGGCAAAATCCATGGTGAAGACACAGGGAGGCTTGAAGGAGAGCATTTATATAAAAGGTGTTGTTGTACAGGGAAAGGATATGGCTATGCTGATGAGAAATAAAACTCCTTGGGGTAAGATCTTTTCAATGTGTGTTTGGGGTGCTCCTGCCTCAACAGGCTTCTCAGAAAGTGAGAATCCCTATGTCTAGTTTCAAGATCCTGGATATATTTAGGCATGAACCAGATTTTAGCTGAGCAGCATAAGCGTGTGAAGATGAGAAGATCTAGGTGCTAGGAAACGTAATAGGTTCAGAGTATTAGTAAAGGGAGTTGTTTAGACTCATGTTTTGGAGCTCAGTGCCTCAGTTCCCCAAAATATTTCTTTAGGTACCCACATTCTTTAATATCATTTTAAGGAAACAAGAGAAGAATGTTCTAAATAAAATTGTCAAAATGTGGCTTTGTGGCTAATTTTTCCAGAGTAAATGTTAGTAGATCACACCAAACTGGCACAAGCACTTCAAATGAGATCTAACAGGATGCTTGCCTGAGTGTCACTGAACATTTTGATGAATGGGTAGGTCAGAGGAACTGAAGCTCTTCCAAAGTGTGTAGACATCAATGCACAAAGCAGTCTGTAAACACCACTGAGGACAAGATTAGAATTCATGATAATTACTTGAGACTGGAAAAAAGAGTTTGAAAACAATAAAAATACTAAGAAAAGGTCAGTAAGCAACAAAGAAAATTCAGAGAAAGGAAAAGGCAACTGCACAAATATATATATACTTAAAAAAAGACCCCCCAAAAAGACAGATAAATGAAACAGGTCCTTGGAGAAAAAGCATTAAAGTCTGTTGTGGGCCATGAACTGTATGACAGGACTATAGTGTAATGTTGTTACAAAGAAAGCAAACCACCATCCCAAATGATCAGGACTGTCATCTGCAGAACTTATGAAGCAATTAATCTTTTTGTCTCCATGTAGCTTGAGGCAGTGTCATTTCAAGTGTAGTCACACTAAGAAGAATAACAGGAATGCTGAGAGACTTTAGAAAATGTGACCTATCCATCAATGCAGAGGTAATTCAGTTTACTTTTTGAATAAAAAAGAAGTATAGGAGTGCATGGTAAAAATCCCAATATTGAAAACATAGTTGAAAGGGTGGTGATACATGACTTTTTATTTCCAGGGTGGGAAAGAAAATAATAATAATTATTTTTCTGTAGGACAAGATGTAGTTTAGACATTATGGAATATGTTCCTAACCACAAAGACCAATAAACATCAATAAGCTGTCTTTGCTAGGAAGAATGTCAGGGTTGTCAGTCCTCCTTGGAACAGGAATATAGACTAGCTGTCCTGTGAAAGCAACTTCCAACTTTGCTATAAAGAAAATGAATCTGACTCTTCTCAGAGGCAAGCAGCAAAAGCACAAAGGGCAGTAGGCACAGGTTCTGACAAGGGTAATTCCACCTAGGTACAAAAGAAAGATTTCTCCATGTGGGCAGCTCAACACAGGAACAGGCTGCAATCTCCCTTTGTAAACACACAAAATTCTGCTGGACAAGGCCCTTGCTGCTGTTTGGAGACAAACAAATGATCTCCAAATGTCCTATCCAAACTCAATTATTCCATGGTCCTGTGATTCTATTGTTAAGGCTTGTACATGGAACGGGGATGTGATGTCACCCTGGTGTAAAATGTTGCTTTAAGTCCAAAGAAGAAAGACTGACAGTTGCCTATATTGGCATTAACGATACATTATCTGCAGTCTGTCTAGGATCTTTTCTATAAAATAAAAGAAGTTATTTTCCATAATTATATTCAATCGACTTGAACAAAAATAAGACCTGCATTAAAATACCTTTCAACTCTCCACCCATTCTCACCTCTTTCTCTTTAGATTACAAATTGTATTAATATTGTTAATTAAAGAAGAACATAGAAAAGAGCATTGTTAAAAGCTGTCTTTGGGAAGTGACTTTACTGATCTGCCTTTGATCCCTGTCATCAAGTAATTAGCTTTAAATTTAAAATGTCAAAATGGCTGGGGGAAAAAAAGAGAAATAAAAGAGAAATTATCTTTTACTCCATATTTTGGCAGAAAAGCTAGCCCAAAACTTGAATTGAGCTTGACTACATTACTATGAGGTAATTAGAAAGGCAGGAACCTCCTTTACTATGACGAAGTTCTCTCGTGTGCAGGGTTAGCTGTTTCCTTCATAGTTGTTATATAAAGTTCTTTGGACACATACCATGCTGTTTTCAATGAAAGATGAGAAAATTACTGTCTATCAGCTAGAATAAAAGCATGTTTTGTTTGCTGATGTTGCTTTAGACTTATGTGAGAGTAGATGAAGATAAGATTTGGTCCAGTGTCATTTCAAGGAGATCATTTGGTTACTTTCAGTTCGAACTGCATGCACAGTGGGTCGTAGGAGATGGATATGTGGGTAGGCAGTCAGGCATTATAGCAACGAGCTTCCAAATCTACCAGAAGGCACTCTGCAGACCTCTTAACAGTGATCTGAGAACTGCACCAGTCATTTAGGAATGATGTCTGGTTTCCCTTCACTGGATCAGTAGAAAGTCAGTTAATCTTATGTGAGTTTTGATTTCCAAGAAAGAAAAGTCACAAAATGAGGCTTGTAAAAGCTCCTATAAACACAAAAAGATATGCAGAGAGCCAGTGATGTAAGAGACATTTGACAACAGACTTTGAAAACTTTTAGGAAAACTGTAGAGCAAGGGTGTCTGCATATGCAAAAACAGATGCTTTTTTATAACCAGTTTGGAAGTATGTAGCGTGATCATAGCACAAAGGAACCAGGAAGAAGGTTCACAAAGACAAGTTGATTTACCTATGACAGAGAGTGGTACTCAGAACAGAGGAAGGACAAGCTAAATGAATTAATTCAGATTTCCAGCAGGTCTCTGAGGACTGCTTGAAAAAGAAATTAAGTAAGTCCTCTTCAGGTGGCCTGTTTCCCTGGAGCACTGCAGTCAGTCATCAGTGAAAATAATCAGGGACTACTATTATTGTGCTACAAATGCAAGACTAAGTTTAAAGTCTAAACCTACCTAGCACCTTCACAGTCTTTGGACACAAACTTGTGCACAGGTACTCCTTAATATGGACCCAATATCTGCCTATCCAAAACTAACTGTGATCTACCTATAGGGTCTCATCTCCTCACACATCTACTTTTACGCTCCCATTATTGTTCCGACCTCAGCACTTGTGAGTACTTTCCATGAGCCATTTTGACTTACGCAGTCTGGCAGAAAACTAAACCAGAAGAAAACACCTACTCCTGGGTAAACAAACTCAAGCAACTCACAGAGAGTTCACCTGCTGAGGGTCAGAGCCAGTACAGCAAAGCAAAATGACAGGTCCAGGAGAGAGGGAAGATAAAAAGAGACCTCTATGTAAGGAGCTGAGTGACTGTCTCAGTCACTGAGACAGTAAGTCAATTCAGATGATTATCAGATCTCAGCCTTAAATACCTTTCTTAGAAAGCAATGGCTCCATAGGTAACTTTTTCTCTCTAGAAACTCTCAAGGGAACCAGGGGTATATAGCTCAGTTAGACAACCAGCCTTTAGATGCTTACATTAGTATATATTAGACACCTATACCAGTAAACATCACCATCCATATGGTAACAGGTTCAGTATTGTGTAGATAATCTGCTTGCAAGATTTTCCCTAGAAGGAAAAGGTATAGTAGTAGTCTGAATTCTGTCTGCCTTTCAAGTACTGAAATCATAAGGTTGATGTATTTACCATGGGAACTAAACATACAGTGGTTACAGATGCCCTGAGATGGATATGGAAGCAACATAGGATGCCTGATAAAGCAGGGCTTCTCGGTCCTTCTTCCTATTGCCAACACAGTAACACTATTGACACCTTTCACATCACACACTCCAACCTAAAGCACATGAGTCATAGTCAGGATAGCCAGGATATGAGAGCAACAGGGGGCAATACAATTCCAAGTTTTCATGAGACCTATCCTGCACCTTTCTTTGAGCACTTATCTGAATTTCAGGATGTCCATAGATCCTTCTTGTTTTGGAAAAACAGTGGGTAAATGGTATTGAA